>JAULBR010093471.1:0-12026 GCA_032355825.1 Melanodrymia aurantiaca
ACGTGTCATCTGATTGGGTTGTCAAAACCATTCCAGCCACTGACGACAACGTTATTAAAATATGACGTCACACATACATTGTACTTTTCGTCTTCTTCATTTTCAGCGTTACATCAACGTGAAATTTTTTTGGAAAATCATTTAACAATGAAATGTCTGGAGTAATAAATAGAATATTAAACTCGCTACCCTGTGTTATCAAGTTTACGTCCCTCATGAATAATATTCTCTATTTACCTGCTGCAGTTGTAGAAATAGATGTTGTAAACATGGAAGCTGATTAAAAACTGATGTAATCGCATCCTCATAATTATGCTGTATGAGTCGTACGCATTGATTTATAATAAAAGTGATTTCTATTATATTTTTAATGTTACATGTACAGTGGTGGCCTCAATCAAACAGTCACCTAGGCTTCGGCAGATCGCCAAAACCTCCTAGACAGATGACTAACAACGGTCTAAATGAACATGTTTCTGGCTGGACGACCCTCTGACGATGCCTAGAGATATATCCAAAACTGACGTCAATAGTCCAGGCCAGTAGCCAGATTTGTGAGGAAGTGTTGTTTAGGCTTATGGAGCCAGCAATGTTAATTACTGCCCATGCCTAGGTACCTAACCATGCCTAGGCGACTGTTTGGTTGAGGCCACCACTATGTATCATATTTTATCTGATGCCTAACCTGTCTATATTGAGCTAAATATATCTATTTACATTCGATATATATATATAATGAGTTACAGTCTCCGTAGTGCTGTGGTTAACAGCATCAGATTTAAGACTGGTAGGTACTGGGTTCGAATCCCATTCGTGGCATATGGGAGTTTTTTAATTCCAGTACCGGCTTCAACCCAAAACTAAAATTTATTATGTTATTAATTCAAATACGCTGTAAAAACAGACAATTATTGTGTTATTAATTCAAGCATATGTTGTAATAACAGAAAATTATTATGTTATTAATTCAAGTATGCTGTAAAAACAAAAATTATTATGTTATTAATTCAAGTATGCTGTAAAAACAAATTATTATGTTATTAATTCAAGTATGCTGTAAAAACAAAAATTATTATGTTATTAATTCAAGTACATCGTACAAAAACAACAGCAAATTATTATGTTATTTTTTCAATTACGTTTTCTGATTTGTTTCAGATTCCATACATTTCTCTGTAAACGCTGACATAGAAAATTCAACCTGATCCACTTTGTGAGAGAAAATACAATTATTCCGATCCAACACAGACTTGCGGAGGGATTCCCACACGCAGTGCTGATCAATGACCTTTTTTAACAAACAAACTGATTGCGAAAATAGAGATTATTAAATGAGCGCGACGGTAGCAAGAAAATTCTCAAACAAGATTCATAATTTTCGTGCAACTCTCGCGCGAGTATAATAATTTCTTTATTATCCACACGTGAAAAAGAATTGGTTTTGAATGAAAGACACTATTAAACTTACAGAACCCTTGTCGGTTATTCACGAAGTATGAGATCAGCTGACAGGTCACCGAAGGACAACTAGTAATGTAGCGCCCTTACGAAATATAGTTCCATAAATTATGCCAGTCAAAATAAATCAAAACACAAGATATTTCACTATAAAATTTAATAATTAAATCGAAAATTAATTTAATTAAAATAAATTGTTTTAAAATGGCTACATTGTCAGGTCAGGTCAAATGAGGTCATTGTAATGTACATGTAACATCTGCCAAACCGCACGTGAAATCGTTATGACACATGTGTCGTACCGATTATATTTCCATGTATATCTTGAACTACGTGGATAATAAACCTGTTTAGTACCCACATGACTGGAGGAAAATTGATATCTTTAGATCTTTCATACCCGATATTGCTCATATTGTAAGGTAGAGCATTGTGATTGTTGTCATACAATTATTTAATATATATTCTACATCTATCGATATTTCACTATGTAAAATCATTTTGTCATACCATTATTTATTGTACATCTATCAATATTTCACTACTGAGTACTTATCATTTTGCATGATGTCATACCATTAATTTTGTACATCTATCGATATTTCACTGTAAAAGATCATGACCACAGCATTTGTAATAACTAGAATACTACACTTGTGTCCATTATGTTTTTGGTTTTTACTTAAAATGTTTAGATTCGCTGGGTTTTTCTAGTCTCAGTCTGGTAACTGGAACCACACATATTAATTATTTCCCTTGGCCTTATGTGTACAAGACGAAAGTGAGAGATATGTAATGATTTATCAACCGTGGTGCTCTATAACGAACAAATCCGATAACAAACCTGTATTGTTCTTATGTTATGTATGTACAGTGTACAAGTATTATTTATTCCTTATGGGTGGGACGTAGTCTACAGGTAGAGTGTATACCTGTGGCGTGATGGGTCAAGGGATCAATCCTCCACAGCGTAAAATATTTTATCGGCTATCTTCCGTTCCAGCCAGTGATACACGACTGGTTTATCAAATTCTGTGGTGTGTGCTATCATGTATATGGGATAGTGCACATAAAAGACTCCTTGATGTTTTTCAGTAAAAGTAGCCCATGTAGCGATGACAGCGGGTTGCCTCTGAGACGATCTGTCAAATGTAACAGTGCGTCTAACATCCAATAATCGCTAATTTACTAGTATTATTTATTCCTTATACAACACCAACAAAGTATTACTAAAAAGGTTATAACTTGCCAAAAACCGGCCTCCGTGGGGTTGTGATTAACGCTTCAGGCTGGTAGGTACTGGGTTCCAATCCCATTCGTGGCATACATGTATGGGAATCTAGGTCCCAAATAGTGTATAACACACTTGGACAGAGGCGGATCTAGGGGGAGCCTCCCCCCCCCCCCACCCTAAATTTTGCAAGTTATAATTTTACTATATATTAATTTTCATTTTGTATATTGGTTTTGAAATTTCTGTTACTAGATGCTTCCTTTGTGTATGTAACATCACGTTTTATGGATCAGGCTATTTCTTTCATTCCGTAGAGATTGATTTTTATTGGTTAATCTTTTGAAATTTTTATTATGATAATACTGGTATTTTCCATTCCTGCCAGATTTACGTTCCTTTTACACTGGCGCCAACTGTAGTCAGTGTATAAAACTTACACCAGCCATTTTCAGATTTAAAATTTAATAGTACATGTACATGTCAGGGGTGGGGAAAAGTCAAATTGACAACCGGCCATTTTTATTACGTCATGGATTACTTCCCTTTGTAAATAAATCAAATTAATTTTGTTTAAAAACTTGATCAAGCTTTGAATGTTTGATACCATAATTATATTGCATTCTGAACGTTCAAAAAACCCGTTTAATCATTGTTAGTAGAACACGATCATCATGATAATGACATAATACATTGAACACTTGCACGCCGGAGTGGGACGTAGCTCAGAGGTAGAATGTCCGCCTGTGGCGGGATGGGTTGAGAGATCGATCCTCCACAGCAAAAAACATGTTTATGGGCTATTTTCCATTCCAGCCAGTGAAACACGTCTGGTTTATCAAATTTCGTGTTATGTGCTATTCTGTCTATGGGATAGTGCACATAAAAGACTCCTTGCTGTTTTTCGGTAAGAGTAGCCCATGAAGCGGCGACAGTGGGTTTCCTCTGAGACCATGTGTAAATATAACCATGCGTCTGACGTCCAATAACCGCTGATTTATAATCAATGTGTCTAGTGCCGTTAAATAAAACAAACTTTACTTTTACTTAATTTTTTAAACATTGCAATTATCATAAGACGACATGAGCTGTTTATACATAGTATAATGCATGCATAAGCTCGACCAATTTATAATTTCTGCTGTTTACAAAGCAATGTAAATTGATACCCCCTTGGACCCAGTATATTTTGTTCACACATATAACTTAATATATAGGCACACTTGTCAGATAAAAGTGATAATACGCTTCCCAATCCCAATCGATCCCAATCGATGTGTTTCTAGTGGCGTTGTTAAACAAAACAAACTTTACTTTACTATTTTACTATCGTTCGACATCCCATATTAATTCAGTAAAGCCTTCTCTTGTGTTGTTTCAGTCAGTTTAAGCTTACAGTATTTGGTTTATAATGTTTATAGGAACTAGTTTGTTCTATCAGCCTGGTCTGCTGATAGGAGGAAGCATTCTTCATGACTGCAACCCTCAGCGGTCTATCGGTTATTATCTCGAGGCTCTCGTCTGCCTTGCTCCGTTTACCAAGAAACCTCTCAGAGCAGTTCTTCGTGGAGTGACCAGTGACCAAGCAGATCCTTCAGTAAGTGTATTGTGATGACAAAAGTGTATTTCCATTCGTAAGTTGTCTTGGGTATGAACAATTGAAGCTAATGAAACATATAAATAAGTAGGCTATTGTTTATGTAATGTGTTTGTACAAATGAGCTGTATAGCTCAATGTCAATAAATAATTTAATATGTGCAGGGGAGTCATGAACAATTTATTCTATGACAATCAGAATTTTAGAGAAATTACTGCATTTTTAAGATAGAACACAAAGTACTACTATTGACAAAATTGACTGCAAAGTTATAAACCCTGACTGTCCAGGAAATGTGGCATCACTTCGTGACCTTTTTCCAATTATGCCATATATAATAAGATTTTCCTATTGTAACTATTAAATACATTGTTAGAGGTAATAAAACATCAGAGCCCTTTCATTTGGCAATTAGAACTTGGGTAAGGAGTCCAATGTCAGTCCGTGACATGCATAGAATTTACCAGAACTAGAAAGCTTTGCATTGTTTTGTTCGTATTACATGTACCTATTAAAAATTACCTATGCAGTCATAAATAATGTCTACAACTTTTTGCACAGGTTGATTTAATAAAGTTGTCAACATTTCCTGTTCTTAAAAGATTTCTTGGAACTGATGAAGGTCTAGAGATGAAGGTATGAAATACTGATTGATTTACTGTAAATGTAGCAAGTTTTACGAGCAACAAAGTACTGCAAAAACTGTGATGCACTAATCATTGCAATACTTTCTCTATGCAATAGTATGTTCCTTTTTATTAATATACATGTAGCTCTAGAAGTTGAAGTCGCAATACTTTCTACACACTGTTTTTGGCCATTGTTGACCACTCGCAATACTTTCCGCAATACTTTCATGACGCAATACATAGTAGATTTACAGTACATCATTTGATTCTTTCCATATAGATCGATGTTAGTGAGATGTTTCAAATACAAATTTGTCAAATATATAAAGTCAAACCGTATTCCGGTTATATTTCACCATAAGCTGACTTTCGATCTCAGTCATGCTTTCCTATTTAAACAGACCAAGAAACAATATATGTCCATGGCTGTTAACTGTCAGTCCTGAGACGGATTTCCGACGTGAGAGGAATTGTGCTTTTGTTTTAGTCTGTGTTAAATAAATGGAAAATTGCTTGGCTGTTTTCGGTTTCTGTTTTGTCTGCCTTAAACCTCATAAAATTTCAGTCAAACCTTTTCACTTTTGTTAACAGCCATGTATGTCCATTTAACCGAATACAAATCATTCTATTATTTTAATATACAAAATTAGTAAGTTTCCTCATTATTATTGATCATTGATTAGAGTAATGGAAGAATGTTTGTTGCATTATATTAGATAAACAAGCGTGGAGCTGCCCCAGACGGTGGAGGTGAAATTGTATTCAGCTGTCCGTGCCGACAGAAACTCCGACCCATACAGTTTGTTGATCCGGGAAAAGTTAAGAGAATCAGAGGAGTGGCGTATCCTTGAAAACTCATTGCAGCAATCGAGATTCAACTGGGGCAATATTTTCATAAATGATGAAATGATTTTGTTGAAGTGTGAACTAGAATAAAATTACCTAAAGATTTTTCAGATACTTTACAAAATATGTGGAATTGGTTTTATGTGTATCTAGATGGATCTGCCACATTTTCTTGTCCACAAACCAAACAAACATAAGAATTATCATAGTAATAACAATAATTTTTGCAATTTATCATGAAACATTTTGTGCCGAGTTGATCAATTTTGTTTCCATCCTTTTTTTATAGCTATTTTATCATCGATAGGCTATTTCTAAGTTAAGATTGATAATTAAAGGATGTTTCCTACACTAATTGATTTAGGGTCATCAAACTTTGTGGTTGGGTACATGTAGGGAAGGTAGTATGTTGTGCACCAAAATATGTCACTGTGACACTGCTATTGGTCGATATCAAGTTTCCAGAGTATATCTCGTACACTAATCTATATAGGGTCATCAAACTTTGTGAGTGGGTACATGTAATGAAGGCGTTCAGGGTGTAGGGAAGGTGGGCATATCTGTGGAGCCCATGCTTCAAGTTACAGCTAGTTCTCGAATAGTTACCTTAATTTTGACCAGATGGGCTGTGCGTGTATCACCGGCAACAGTGAACAGAATCGTCGACTCAACACGCAGCATCCTGAACAAGTTCTTACCTGACATCTACATATACACAGACCACTGCAAGGGTGCGCAGTCGGGCAAGTAAGTGGTTCGGTGGCAGTATTCACAGAAGATACACAAACAAAGAAAGGCTTTATACTGTAAACCATCAAAATTTTGAGTTTCTTTAATTTTTACGTAGTTCGCACTCAATCTCAATTTGTAAAATTTATAAGCATGCATAATTTTCCCTCTTATAATGTCCTCTCATGCACAGACGATTGTTTGCGAAATTTACATGTCACGAACATGCACTTAGGGGCTTATTTAAAAGAAAAAAACATGTCGCAATATCAATAGGGTTTACAGTAGTAGACTGTTTAAAAGATAAGACTGGTAAAAAGGTTTACAGATGACGGGTAAACTAGGATACAGTAGACTAAAAAGACATCGGAATATACTTGATGGGAAGGAAGACTGGACTGTCAAGTGCTATGATAATCGGTGCAGTAGGTTCGAGTCCCACTTGTGCACATACGTCTTTTTTCATTTATATGTATTCAGTGAGTACCTATCAGTGTTTTTGATGGTGGAATTATTAGTCCCATGAGTGCACCACCACAAGTCCAGTTTCAGTTGAAAAATTGCTGATAATACTACCGTTATATATTACATGGACGTTTGACAGTACTCGTGATAAACACGGAAATTTTTGCATCAATATTACAAATGTTTGAATTTCTGTGAGATTAGGGGCTATACGTCTGCTATTGGTCGATATCAACCTGGCTTTTATAAAGCAATTTTGTTTTATGCCCGTTTATTGTTACCATTGAATTGCAGATCTCCAGGATTTGGTCTTACACTTGTTGCAGAAACAACTAATGGAACTTTCTTATGTGCTGAATCAGTTTCTAATCCAAAGGGTTCCGAGCTTGAGCCATCTGTTCCAGAAGATTTGGGGGCTACAACTGCAAAAATGCTTTTGGAGGAAATATACAGGGTAATGTTTGTTGGTGTAATGTGTACATGTATGTGGTAGAGGAATATCACGTGGGTGCTCAGCATTGTGGAATGTTGTCATGGGAGGGGCCTTGGATTGGTTGAAGATTTTTGTTGAGTATTGACAGAAATTAGGGATCAACTCTTTCTGTTATAACTTATTTAAGTATGTTATTCTTATGTTGTCAGTTCTAAAACATGGCAGTCTTCAAAATATGAGGAGACAAATGCTGCAGAATTTTTTTCACAAAATGGATTTATAACAGAATTTTATTGCCAACGAAATGTATTTATTGTTTCATTTTCCATTTCAATTGTATCTGCATGGCCGATTCCTGCCACTTGACTGCAGTGTTCCAGATATAATATATTTCAGTATTTTCTTTAAAATTGCCATGGCAATTCCATGGCAAAATTAGATTGTGAGACATGTAGCTATCAAGAACTATGGCAAAATCGTCCGAATTTGTTTAGGTCTTTATAGTAGTTAAGGATACAAAACAGATAAAGAAGTTATAAAATTACATAGGTATTTGCCGTAATTTTATGGTCAATTCCCGTCTAGGTAAATCTTTCATTATAACCATTTTGCACGAGTTTACAACCGTTTGTTTTCCCAGGGTGGCTGTGTGGACTCGAGCAACCAGAGCATAGCAGCGTTGTTCATGGTGCTGGGACAACAGGACGTTTCCAAAATACAAACAGGACCTTTGACACCTTACACGTAAGATACTTTTCTTAATGGCAAAATCATGAATTGAGTTGTTGACACCTTACACTATACAAAGTAATTTGTTCTATTTAACGACGCCGCTAGAAACACATCGATTATAAATCGGCGGTTATTGGACGTCAGACGTATGGTTATATAGACACATGGTCACAGGAAACCTGCTGCCACCACATAGGCTACTCTTCTACGAATGACAGCAAAGCGTCTTTTACGTGTACTTTTCCATAGACAGGATAGCACACACCACGGAATTTGATAAACCAGTCATGGATCACTGGCTAGAATGGAAAATAGCCCATAAAAACGTTTTGCGCCATTGGGGATCGATTTCTCAACCCATCCTGCCACAGGCGAACATTCTACCTCTGGGCTACGTCCCACTCCCCATTACACTATGCAAGTAAGATAGTCGAGTATATTATCATAAATACAAACTAATGTTACTAATTTTTGTCTATACATTTATTTAAATTTATTTTCCCTCTGTAAGTTGAATTGATGGAGATAGTTGGCAATTGTTTTTTAGAACTACTTTTTGTGTAAATTGTTTGCACTAATCCCACCACTATAATCTACAGTTGTTTAAACACGAGAGTGACAAACTTCAACGATTTGACATTTACAATTGTACTAAATAAAGTTGTTGGGCCTTACATCTTCATACACTATTTAATATAAAATATTTCCAAAATTTATATTTCAGAATGAAGTTTTTGAAACACATAAGAGACTTTTTTCAAGTTATGTTTAAAGTGGACGTATTGCAAACACCCGAAGAAGAAGAAGCAGACGGGGAACTCCGATTAGGTGGAGAGAAACTCTTGTTGACATGTGTTGGCGTCGGCTTTACGAACGTCAGTAAACCAATTTTATAGCAACCTTCAGACTTTGTTCTTATTCATAAAGTGTCTATCCGCCTGCGGCTCGATGGATCGATCGATACTCAGGGGACCCATTAGGTTATGTTAACCCAATGTGACCAGCACATTCCAGAATGGAATCTTCATACACATGATCAGAGGTTTCCCCAGAGCCATAAGGCATAGGGGGCCCCCTACTCCTTACCTGTTTTTATTTATTTTAAGGGAATTGTAAGCAATTGATTTATTATAATGGCTTTGTAATGCCCTTAAATTCAATTGTTTTTACCTGTACAATAATATAATGCCCAATCCATCAAACTTTTACTCTTGGAATTTACATTAAATTTTAATATTATTGCTCAATTTTTAAAATATAAGTGCCTTAAAACATTCCTGCGGAAAGGCCTGATGCTCACATGCAAACTTTTAACCAAATTTTAGCTGCAGTTGAAAGGTTGGACAGAAAGGTTACCAGTATGCAATTCATTCTATAATAGTGCAAACACAAATAGTAGACTTCAATCATTTATTTTATCACAAGTTTTCAGCATAGTATCTAGAAAAACCTCTCCCCATCACGATACAATTTGTGTGTATGGTAACATTTTAAGATTTGTTTTCACTTCTTCAATATCCATAATAAATTCAGTGTCTGGCTCGTCATTGGAAGACATAAAAGTCAATACTGTTTCTTTACAATGATTTCCACCATCCATTGGCTCTGATGAAGTAGGGTTGTCTTCCATTTCTACATCTGTTTCCATATCTGTTGTTGAACCCTGGACCTGAAAATATGTGTTTTGGTGTGAATATACATACACATTTATACTAGGCGATTTCTCTATGCACGTCCAACTGAACGTTTGTTTATGATCGAAAATAAAGTTAAAGTTTGTTCAACTACACCAGTGGATCACATTGTTTATAAATTGGTGGTTTTTAGAAGTCAGACACTCCGTTATATTGACACGTAGACACAGGAAACCAGCTGCCAACACAGGTTAGTCTTCGAATAACAGCAAGGGATCTTTTATGTGCACTTCCCCAGACAGGATAGCACACACCATGGCCTTTGATGGATCACTGGTTGGAACAGGAAATATCCCAATGGGCCCACTGAGGAAGATTGGTCCATCAACCTATCAAATATCAACCTATCAAATATGGTTTTGTGCTACTTTTACTGAAAAACAGCAAGGGCTCTTTTATATGCACTATCTCACAGAGAGGATCGCGCACACCATGGAATTTGATAAACCAGTCATGTATCACTGGCTGGAACGGAAAATAGCCCATAAAATGTTTTGCGCTGTGGGGGATCGATCCCTCGACTGATCCCGCCACAGGCAGACATTCTACCTCTAGACTTCTTTCAGCCATGAATGAACATGAAAGAAAAACTTTGTCAAGGACCATCACTATTTCACAGAGCTCCACCAGAATAAATGATGCATCTCAGTAGATAGGTGTTACATGTTGATAATATTTCTATAAATTTCCCCAATTACAAGTGTAAAAAGAAATGTTTTAATACCTGCAGGCTCAGTTTCTTCTGTTGAGTGGTAACGTATTGTTCGTACCATTTCTTCAAGTCAGTCATTTTCAATGTTTTAAGAATCGATATCTGAAATGTATAATTTGAATAGTTTTATATCAATTGAGAAATTAACCCATCACCCATGTTTTATCGCTTACAATATGTGAATACACCTACCTTAAATGAAACTGGTTATTATTCACTGTAATAACCATGTTTGGAACCCAATAGTCGCTTATATTTTTTATTTTAGTTGGAAAATGCCATTTTCCCATGGATTTTTGGCGTAATGTAATGGCGGAATGATGCGTTCAATCTGCGTAACCGATATAGTAAATTATTTTCATCACAGTAACAGTGAGAGCGAAAATGAGTGGGTAAAAGCGAAAGACCCAGCCACACTGTAAATGTATACTAGCGTGGCTGACTTTACAAAGCTTTCTGAAATACAAATCAATATGACACATAATAAATAAAAAATAGTGAACAAAACTTATATTTATTGTTTCATGTTACATTGCTTTATGCATTTTCGTTTTCTAGTCTTAATATGAGTTCAAAATTGGTTCACTTTCACACTGGTATTTTTCCAATTTAATTCGGTACTGGGGGTGGGGGAACTATGCCACCATACGACCCCAAACTTGCCTCTTGATCGAGAATGTCAAACACATAGTAGTGGTCTTGAATTTGATCCCAGTGTCTGTCCGCCTCTTCACCCATGTAGTTGTCTTCACTCTGTTTCTCCGTAATCAGTGACTTCACCTAGAATGCACAATCGACAAGAAGTGTTCTATCATATCACATTCATTTAATATTTGGTGCAAAAACCAGTCTAGCAAGTATTGCGACATATTTGTTCTCTGAACATGCCTCTGGTTTACTCTAACCCATTACGTACTGGCCTTGACCCTGATGCTCTATCGACTTTGAAACAGAGCTTATAAAATAGATAATATTTTTTTTACTCAAAAAAAAGGTCTAGATCATAGAAAATTAATTCTTACTAGAGTTTTAAACTCGGGTGCAGTCATGGCATCAAGTGTTGACTGGAACTGATTTAAAAATTCTGTGATCTTCTCATCCACATATGCTAGGCTGTAAAATATGAAATAAATTAATATATGAACATCAAACGCAAAACATATACGGACTCAGTCAGTGTGATTGTACATCGTATGCACTTGATAATATGACGTTAGTAACTTAATAATGCCACATAATTAAATTTCTATTGTAATCATTACAGTTTAGATGCATCCAATTGGTCCAGCCCTTATCAACGCATTTTGTTCATTTCTCGATGAACGTAAAAAATAACTATTCCACATTCCAGTAATGTTGTACTCTTCTTGTTGACTTCATTAACGTTATTACGTCAGAACATCCGATGACGTCATATTATTTTTTATTATCCACGTAGTTCAAGATATACAGGGAAATATAATCGGTATGACAGGTGTCATAACGATTTCACGTGCAAT
>JAULBR010093482.1:0-12025 GCA_032355825.1 Melanodrymia aurantiaca
ACACAACACAGAATTTGATAAACCAGACGTGTTTCACTGGCTGGAACGGAAAATAGCCCATAAAAATGTTTTGCGCTTTGGAGAACATTCTACCTCCGAGTTACGTTCCACTCCATACACAAAAACAAAAGAGCCTGGTTTGAGGTGTGAAACGACTCGGGCAAACTGGTAATTTATTACAGTAATAAGGACGAAAGAACCGTTACCTTATTCTTGCATAACTATTTCTTTAGACAACTAGACCTACATGTAGTGACTTTAACTTTTAAGAATAAAAACCTCCTGGTCCAAGTGATTTGTGGCATTTAAACTATTTTAATTTGTGACCTGTATTCGCTTTCATTTTACTTTTATTAACTGTAATCTAAATGTTTTCGAATTAGAATTAATTTTTACCAAATTTGTTTACTGTTAAAATGCATCACATTCGTTTACATTCTGTTGCATATATAATAATTATGGAACCATAAGATTAGTTTTTTAACAATTGATATATTTTGAAGTTTCATTGTAAATCCTATTGCATACATGTAGTCTAAAAGACTGCAAAGTTTAAAATGTTTGTCTAAAAAATCCAATTGCCAGCACTTTGCAGTGTGAATTAATAGTTTGTAATAAGTATGGACTTCATACAAAGAAACATAAATTTTCAAAACATTGTAAATGGTCAAGAAGAATTCATTGACAAGCAACTGCTAAATAGAACACCCAAGATAAATAGAACACCCAAGACATAATTTAAGGTCAGAGGACAAAAGTCACTCATTCTAAGTGAAATTCTTATATATCAATATTATACATGTATGCATGATGCAAACTATTTGCTTAAATGTTCTCAGAACTGAGTTAGAGAAGCATGTGATGGGGGATGTGATTCTCGTAACTGGTGGTGCTGGCTTCTTAGGGAAACATGTCATCAGACGTCTCCAGCAACACGCGCCACACGTGGCTGAAATCAGAGTACTGGACGTCAAACCTTACGTGAACCACCTCGGTTAGTACACTATACGTTCCTCTTAACAGTTAGATACAATAAATAGATAAACTTTGTTTATCTTACAACAACACTATTATTTCCTTTAATAAAATTACCTCTATATATTTATGATCAATTAAACATTACTAACATATTATTTGTACATAATTATTATCATTCGAGATTAATATATATATATACATGTATATTGTTTATTATGTAAATATGTTCCTGATATTTATCTTGTTTTTGGAGAGCACCTGTATAGGCTATGCCTGTTGTGCAATCCAATTGATTTATCAATACAAAAATTTCAAAACAATGTATCACTATGAGTAAACAAATATTTATTCGTGTATTTTCAGTGTGGAAAAAATCACCAACAGAAAGGAGTTTTCTTGGTTAGTTCATTGCTGTGTGACGTGACTGCCCAGGTGATAAAGGATATTGTAGAAGCGAGCAGCTTCCAGTATGTGGTGGTGTTGACCGCGGTCAGTCAGGCTGTACACCTGTTTCATGTGACGGGCAATGCAGAAGGAGATGACAAGTCTTTCTTTGAGAAGTTCGAAGACAAACTTCTCGAATGGATGGGAAATATGGTTAGTAAGATCTACTCTTATTGTGATGAAATTAGCCATCTTCAGTATCGAATATTAATCCTATTGCTGTGTCTGTAAAATGGAACATAATGTTTAAACAATACCATCAATCTTTGTTAGCAAAGGTAGCTCTTTCTTGCTTTGCAACTGGTAACATCAAAGTTTTTAACAAGAACCGTACGATGTTTAAAAGCCAAATGTGTAGTGAATTACCCGATTTGAATATGTCCCTTACTTTGAGTGGATTAACAGCAAATGGATTAGCAATAAACTGATTATGTGATATCAATTAAATATTACAAGTTTTTCTTTCTTTTATTTCAGAACTACACTGCAGAGGTGTTTCACATTCCTTTCTTTACAGTTAATGTTTGTCCCGAGCTATTTCTCACACCAGCTTACTCAGAGTTATTTCCCTTGTTGCACTCTGATGTGAAACAAGTTGAGCTTCAATATAACTCCACACGACAAGGAAAGGTATGTTATTTTAAGGTTCAACTTGTCCTGGCCTGTATTTAAGATGATTTGTGGGGTTAAAATGGACCCAACCATGGGAAAACTTGTTTTAAAAGACATAATCTGTACATTGAAACACCAATATGGTGATTAAAAATGGCACTTTAAATTGAAGATAATTGACATACATATTAATTTATGATGACACTGTTTTTTTAACTTTTATTGCAGTCAGAAAGGAAAACATTTGTGGATGTTGATGAAATAGAGTGTGCTCATTTACCAAAGCCTCTGCAGTTATCTTTCAAGGTGAGAATATGAGTATTACTCATGAGTACACACCCAGTGTTTCTAAAATAGTTTCAAAACTACTATCTATATGCTGGGCTTTAAACATTGCAATTTTATATTTCGAAACTTCTCCAATGAAGTTATACATGAACTTTCCTCTGTTCAGATGTTTGCGTCCAACATGGATGGTCTGATGACAGAGTTGGATGTACGGGAGGACGTGTACTGTGTTGGACCCACTAGTCGCCTACTTGCTATCGAAATAGAAAACTTTCCCCCAGCTAAAGTCAGGAGAAAGGTAACATAGATTCACTATATACATATAGTTATGATGTAAAAGATAATATATCAGAAGTACCAGACATAATTTTATGACGCAATTATGTACTCAGATATTTAAAGTGTCCTTTCATTGAAAGAAAATTATGAAAAATAAATTTCATCTCGACAAAATTTGTGTAATATATTATTATGATTGTTACAGGATCACTGCAATGACTCATCATATTGTCTTCACTCTTTGATAGAATTTTAAAAACCATGTATATATATATTTCAGAATGCTCCCAACAAGGCCTCATTGGTGTTGATAGATAGAACATTGGATGTGACCAGTTCAACAACCTATCAGTTTGAAACTCTGCTAGACAAAATCACAAGTGTTCTTCCCACACTGCCTGGTCACCATAGCGACGTGTTTGTTGATATGACTCCCTTGTGTTCAGTTGCCAGGTAACACGTTAACCTGTTAATAGTGTTATCTGACTTTAATTTACATACTTATCAATATTTCATGTGCTTTAATACCTTAATGTGATAAAATTCCATAATTAGTCAATCAGAAAGACTGGTTGTTCTGTGGGATGTATATTAAGTATGCAAGCATTTGAAAGGTGTCATTATCACCAAGAACCGTTTTTTTCCAAGTTGATTACTAACCTTACAAACTTGTTTTCTTTTAGCATTGAAGTATTCTTTAATGTTTCCATCGAATGCAATTATGCCCATTTTTATGTTTATGCACATTTCCATTCAATAAACAGCAGATAATTATGTTTTAATGTTATTTTAAAACCAAACCAGTACAGTTGTAAACATTTGTGACTACCATACATACCCTTAACATACCTGACTTTGTGATTTTAAATAGTATAAATATTGTGTTGTGTTTTATCTCAGAATTAAAATAAATAATGATATAAATTGTAATACTTATTAAAAAGTCCTTCTAATAATAAATTATGTACTACGTTATGATCATTTGAAACTAGCCATGATCTTTATCTTCTCTTTTTGCTAGTACTTATTTCCACACGATATCAAATAGAAATCGTCTATCATTTCTGTTTCAGTAATTCTAGTCCTGATGTAATTGTGCCTGGCAGCCTGTCTGGAAGTTTTTCTAATGGTGAACTTCCAAAACTGCAGTCTTTGGTCACTGCTAAACAAAAGGTGAAATGCAAATTAGTCCCCACTTTGTTTGAAAGTTTTTAAATAAACTTCCAAATCCAATCTTCAATTATTTGTCAAGAGAAAGTGAATTATAGGAGTATTTTTAAAGTTGAAGTCGGGCATCAGTATTGATTTATGTACATATTTGCCAATGTTATTATTTAATATGTTATCTGTGTATTGTATGGGAGATGTCTTTATATAGACAATGTACCTGTTAACCAATCCTTGGCCAAAAAGTGTATTTTGGAAATACATATGTTTAAACCAATATTTCCTCGAAGCATTCATAGCAATCAAAGTACTTGCTTCATGCATTTGGCAACGCACTCCACAAAAATGATAGATGTTATTGTATTTATGACCATCAAATCGCAGTATGTCTGTTTTATTTTGTTCAGGAAGGCCTGATGGATGTGAACAGACATCTTGTGGAGGCAGCATCGTTACAAAAACTTCCTCTCAAATTGACAGGAAGACCGGGCAGAGTGACGGTTGATCAGTTAGATAACACTCTCATGCTGTTCAGGTAAATTCATGTTGCTTCTAGCCTGTTACAGGCTGTATTTCTCCTAGGTCTCGTTCAGACCTCACACCAACCCCGTGAATTTCTCTTGCATAACTGTAAAACAAAGTCCCAAGTGAAATAATTTTCATTTGTCACAAGAATTAGCAAGTGACTAAATATAAAAGTACTTCACAGTACACTTAAACGTAATAATAATTACTCATGGTAGCAAGTTTAATATTCTTTTTATTACCTTACTTAGACTTTTTATGGCGATACATTCAAAACTCATTTTACATCAATCTAATACTGGAAAAAAGCATGAATGAAGCTGTTGAACTCGCACACCAATAAATAATTTTTAACATTTGCAGGGGAAATTATGAAGCAATTCAGCCACATCTAGATACCATTCAAATTGCCATGGCAACATCTCAAGCTTTGAAGCATCCTGACTGCGGTCGCCATGACGGTCTAGTGAGTGTGGAGAAGAACCTGGTGCAGGTGGTTGGAGACGACTCTGATCTTAGTAACAGTGCTTTGTCTTATCTTCTCAAACTGATGAACACCGAGTTTGGGAAGTCTCACGCTGACAGGTCGGTTCACAGAACGTTTTCTTACACAAGAGCGGGGTGGGGGAACATGGCTGTTAACAAAAGTGAAAAAGTGTGACTGAAATTTTATGAGGTCCAAGACAGACAAAAAGGAAACCGAAAACTGCCGAGCAATTTTCCATTTATTTAATACACACAAAAAAGCACAATTTCTCTCACGACGGAAATCTGTCTCAGGACGGACAGTTAACAGCCATGCTTTACAAGAATTTCATAAATTATTTATTATACCTATAACATGTCGGGTTTCAGAATAAGCTTGTTTTAGATATATATGTGTATGTACTGTACTGTACTGTACTGTACTGTACATACAGTGCCTTCCCTATTTCAGATTGTACACATTGGATGACTTCCTTTGTCTTCTTACCTACGTTTATTCGCTGTCAGGAGGAAATGTGGCAAATGGTGATGAAGATGCGCAAATACAAGTTCGTTTTTTAGTTACTTATATATGAAAACATGCAGCTGAACTTGTGTTTCTGTCTGGCTGTATCCATAGAAAGATTATTAAAATATATTCAAATGTTCATCATTGATTTCTTGTATTAAGAGCAACATTTCAAAATTTTGCAGGACTGTACTTAATAACTTTTGAGTCAGGCAATTTATTTCAATGTTTTAACCATAATGTTGGTGGCACCACTAGTCACAATAGTTTCTGAGTTATGAGCCTTGACATGTTAGTACTATTTGCTTTACATGTATGGACAATAACCTTTCATAAAACAACTTTATAATGTTTTTTGTTTCCTTCAGAAATTGCTGGTTGATTTTATAATGAAAGACAAAGAAACACTGCCCTGTGTTGTCAAGTCCATAGGTGAGAATAACATATCTTACACCTTTGATGAATTTGTTAGTAACTTTTAATATTTTTTCCTTTTAAAGTTCCAAAACAAAATGTTGAATAATACTTGAAGAACTGTAGAAATATTGTTCAGATCTATATGTAGCAGTGTTGATATAAAGTGTTCCTACTGGCTTCAGCTGGAGGGAACTTCCCTTTAGCTCAATCGGTAGAGCACTTGCCTCTCACACAGAGGATCCTTGTTCGCACCTCTCCAGTGGAGGTTGAGATACCTGTTACAATTTGGAGCCGACGTAGGGACTGGGTAAAACCGGATCACTTTGTTGTTTACAGTTAAACTTTTGTTTTACACAATTACAAGTGTATGAGTTGCTTCCCTTTGTACTAGATACGTTCACCAAGAGAATATAAAAAGATTCAAATATGTGAATGGACAAAATATAATACACACGAACCAATAAAAGTAAATTTCTTCATTTTACTATTTAGAAAAATCTTGCATGAAATAACCAATATAGCTTTACAATTTTTGTTATGAGAAATAAACATGTTCTCTCATGCATTTGAATAGTCCGTCTTTATTAGTAAAGTCAGTACCTCACAACACTGATAGGTTCTATTACATGTAATAAATTTATTATTGAGATGTTTTAAGAAGACATAAATGACCTGTAGCTATGTCAACCCCACCCTTACCGTATCCTTTCTCCAAAACAATTGGTTACTTGTCTGATTGTATTTCAGTGTATTTCTTTTCATATATTTGTAGTTGGTGAAACTATTACTGAGAGTATCGTCATGACATTGGTGGAAGATATTTGGTCCAAACTGGAAGCTATTGGGTCAGCTCGCAACAATCTCCAACAGTTCAGGTGATATTATTAAATTTAATGACTCGACAAAAGTCAGTGAAAAATCGTTTGCTATTATACGACATATTCATATTTAAATTTTACTATTTTTGTGAAAAATAAATATAAAGTACATCTTGCTGGCAATATGAAAAGAATAGCCTATGTGACAGCCATTAAAATTATATATGTAACCAAAATATTGTGCTATACTCAACTTATTTGTTATGATTTCACCTTCCAGACAAATTATTGACCCTGGTAGTGCACTGAGTCCTCCGTTTAACAAACCATTGGTGAAGCAAATTGTGGAAGCCATTTTGGATCCAAGCAAACCAGAGCTCACCGATGTCGAGTACAAATCTAGTGGATTCAAAGACTTGCTCAAATCTGGTTTTGGGTAATGGCTCCACCATGCTTTTGTTTACCTTAAATAAGAGATATGTTAACATAATTAGTTACTAATGTTACTTTTAGTCATATTTAACAAAATTAGTTAACTTTTGTAGCTATATTTAAATAAGTTAGTTACTAAAGTTTCTTTTTGTAATGCCTGAAATGTAAACCTCTGAAACCGAGATGTAGATACCACATTTTTGCTGGTGTATTTAGCTCCATATTACATTTTTGCATTAGTTGTGTTTCCCAGATTTTATCAATGTTAGGTGAAGGAATCTCAAGTCATAGTTACACTTATCAGTGTTCTTCTCACTCCATACATAACGTCAGTATGTGCTACGCATAAGTGAGATATTTCATTCTGTAGAATTCTTGTTATATTTTAGATTCATTGGTGTTAACTGACAGTCAGGAGACTGAATTGAGTCGTGGAAGAAATTCTAAAAGAGTTTTTTTATGTAATGGAATTTTATCAAAACTTGAAAATAATTATAATGAATTTTCCGTCACACAAATTTATGATGATGTTTTTTTATGTGCTCCTACTATAGAATTAATTAACTCTATGGAGTAATTACTGTACCGGTCTTAACATTGCTATTGATTGCAATAATAAAAACACAAGTTAACATATTAAATGTCCTTTCTCTGCAGGTTGTTTATGAACGTAAGCAAACCCAGACCCAGTGATCACCCGTTACTCATATTGTACATTGTTGGAGGAATTTCGTCTACAGAAGTGAAACAGATCTGCGATGTTGTAGACAAAATGAAAACATCTACTCAGGTGATTTGTTGTTTATGTATTAATCTTCTTACCTGATAACTCATGTGATACGGTTTTTGCTTCAAATGCTTAAAAATAGTTCAATGCCTTTTTTTTTAGTTTGGAAAACTCTAAACCAAGGAGAAAATGTGTGCGTATAAATTTTGCAAACAACCTTAAGTCACGAAAGATATTCTCACGCATTACTTTAATAATCAGTTAGAGAGTGCTTGTTAGAGAATGTCGTTGGCAAAATTTAAATGTCATGAGCATGCACTAAGGTGAGTATTCGCAGGGAAACAAATGTCAAAATATTAATCCGATTTACAGTATACAAAAGTAAATGATAAATACATCTATTTACTTTTTTTAAAACAACCAATATACATTTATATACTATTTACATACTACGTGTATTATAATATGCTATCAAATTTTTGTTCTTTCCGTCTATGATATTTGTTGCTTTGTGCTGGTTGGGGTGTAAAAAAACAATAAAATAAATTTAACTAATTTGGTGTCTTAATATTACGATTAATAAAATATTGGTTGCTCCAAATTGAAATAGCAGCTTTTGATTGACATCAATGTTCATGAATCTGCTTTACCTTCAGGTTGTTATTGGAAGCACCCGATTGGTCCGGCCAAATGATATCCTCCAGGGAGTATTTTGCCACGACAATGTCAACCCAGCTGCCTATTAGGCAGTCAAGTGTTATGCAGACATTCGAACAGTGCCATGTAAAGAGATGACAAAACTATCTCGTGACGTTTACTATTTAACATTAAATGTGTATAAACATGTTTTCTCCAAATGCAGTAGTGGTATTGCTCAATTGTATAGCTAACAAAGTTAATACATGTATTGATTTACAAAATATTTTACCAAAAAATTTCCTGGTTAATAGATTTCTGCTTAACCGAATCACATAAATAATTGTCTCCCTTGCGACCGTTTGTAAGATGGAGAGTCGAGACTGCTCGTCTGAAGTAATGAGGTTCCATTGTACGTGATAGTAACATCATATACCATATGTTCAAGATGATGAAATATAAATATCAACACCATTAAGATGTAGCTAAATGCATATCTGCACAAGGCTGAGTCAAATGGATATTAAGGTAGTTAAGATGTATGTACATATGAATCGTAGCCAAAGCAGTGATGATACAAGGTGTTTGTTAAAGTTGAGCATATCTTGCTTCATCGGTGGCTTCCATTGTAACTCCCATTGTAGATATTAAAATATATTTTACCTCATGTACCATGTATATGATCTGAAGAATAAAGAAATAGATTGAAACGCAGCCATTTTGTTTTTGTCTGTTTTTATCAAAACGATAATGTGTGTATGAAGTCAAAGTAGGATATTACATCAGACATCTGTTTAAATGATGTATTGTATCATGAAATAGTCTACTAATGTCTACCATAAACCTATTACAAATAAAAGTATGTAAATAAACTGTACATGATGTTTATAATGTGTTGTTTATAAATTATGTATATTTTAAAAAGTGGTTTGATGTGTATTATGTTCACAATGCTGCTCTGTTAATGTGTCGATCATGTTGTAATTTATAGTCATTCCCTGGTTGTTGACACATTGTATCTTAACCTCAAAACTTATATTATGGTAAAAAAGCATATCTGCATATTCTGCATAAGGCAGAGACGAAGAGATATATATTCTGACAAAGTTGTGATGGCACCCAGACTAGCAGTTATTAGTTATAACTTATTGAGGTTCAAGTATGTGTATCCTGGACATGCAGTTCAGCTGCCTCAACCCCCTTTCCAGGACAGAAGTTAGTGTTGGTATAAGAGACAAAACCAGGTGCTTAATTCTAAACAGCAAGGGATCTTTTATATGCCCTTTCTAAAGACAGGACAGTACATACCACAGCCTTTGTTAGTAGTGGGACACTGGCCGGAGTAAGTGGTACAACTACTGGTCCCCATTAAGAGTAAGACATGCGAAGCAATTACTAGGGTTGGAGCTGATACTACAGTTAAACCCATCGCCTCGAGTTTCCTACCTGTTTTTAATCTGGTGGTCTAACCACTACACCATAGAGACAGGTCCTATAAAAGTGCATTTTCAAACAAAATGGAGTCCCATGGTCGAGAGTCTCATGATCGAAATGGATACGGCCAATAGAAATGTATTCGTGAACGATGAAAAATGAAACATTATTTTGTTTAGGACTTCTATGCATGCACTTGAGCACATAATTTATATCCTTTATTTTCATTATTATTTTGATGTTTTATTTGAATTTGCTTATAAGAAAATATAAAATTAGATATAAAATATCCCAATAATAAAAAATGAATATAAATATGAAAAATAGCTTTACGGAGACAGAAATATTTAGTCTATGGAGTGCATGTCATAGGCAAATAATTGGATGTCAAACAGGCCTATGGTTATTGAAGAAGATGGTAACTGAAGAAGATACTCGGATGTCTGATTATCAACAAGGGATCCAGTGATGTAGGAAGAAGACAATAAGAGTTACATAATTATATAAAATTATCCCATAAATCTGAAATGTGAAGGGCACCACATGCCCCACCGTCTATTTAAGCCACTGTTCAATCTTTTATATATGTACCGTATTATGCACTTCCCCACAAACAGGCTAGATACTGACAATAGAGAACAAGTTCGGTTTTTTTTATTCAATATTTAGTGAGATCACTATGATTAAGTTAATTAGTAAGTCATTAAGATAATTGGTAATCTACATTTAACACTTAGGCTACTTATAAATTTATATTCTTTTTAGCTTCTTGTATGCAGAACTTATGATAATTCAGATTTGATTGTAACATGTAGGGCCTGATTGTAATAGTTGTATGTAGTAGTAAGTATTAAATCAGGTTTCTTAGATAAAAAAATAATATTTTTAACAAAATTAAGAAACAATAAATTATTGCACGGGTCTCCGATATATAGGAGGTTTACAAAGAAAGAAGAATGACGTCATTTACTTATTTCTGCGTGACGTCAGATTATTACGGAAACATTACGCCATAACTTGACATTAAAAATGGCTTGAGACGCAGGATAAAATGCAAGCTTTTCCGACTCTATCTACGTTGTTATCACTATGGTTTTTACTTTCAAGTAAGTTGGGGGAAAATAATTACTGCATCAATTAACGCCTGGGTCCGGTTGTTTAGACCGTTAAAATAACAAACAAACATGACGGATGACCATTTTTTTTATGGCCGTTTTGTTTACCGTAGTAACCGTTCGTCCGTTGAATAATAACAGAATTTAATATACTACATCCACACGTCAACGATATTACGTTCATTTATGGACTCCGGAGTGGGAAGTAGCTCAGAGGTAAAGTGTTCGCCTTTGGCGGGATGGGTCGAGAGATCGATCCTCCCACAGCGCAAAACATTTTTATGGGCTATTTTCTGTTCCAGCCAGTGAAACACGTCTGGTTTATCAAATTCCGTGTGGTGTGCTATTCTGTCTATGGGATAGTGCACATAAAAGACCCCTTGCTGTTTATTGGTAAGAGTAGCCCATGAAGCGGCGACAGCGGGTTTTCTCTGAGACCATGTGTCAAGATAACCATGAGTCTGACGTCCAATAACCGCTGATTTATAATCGATTATGTTCCAGTGGCATCGTTAAACAAACATCGGGTTTAAAACTGGTAGGTACTGGGTCGTGGCATATGGTATTTTCAATCTCAGTACCAACTCTAACCCAGAGTCAATGGGTATGTCTACTTCTACTTCCACTTAACAGTGTCCACAACTGATATAACAAAGGCAGTGGTATGTTCTGTCATAACTTATGTACATGGTTATATCCAATTGAAGTTCAAGCATGTCGGTAATGAACACGCAGTCCAGCCACCTCGACTGTCTGTCCAGAACATGCAGAAGTTCGTGTTAGTATGAAAGATAAAAACCTGCTTCTCTTAATTGATAAGTAGCATGAGATCTTTTATATAAACTGTTCCACGGAGAATATAATACCAGGGCCTTTTTCAAACTGTATTGGAAATCTGGCTGATGTAAGTGGTGTACACCTACACATTGGGACTTGCGAAGTGCGACGCACGCGACTTGCGTTAAAAAACGCAGACTCGACGCAGACGGATGCGTCTCGTGTGCGCCTACATGCGATCAGGAGACGGATGCGTATGTGCGTCTAAAATCAAACATGTTTGATATTTGAAAAATCGACGCAGGGCTAAAAAACGCAACGCAGAGGGGGTCGCACACGATGCGATTTTACTGCGTTCGTACATATGCGTTTTTTAACGCAA
>JAULBR010093493.1:0-12021 GCA_032355825.1 Melanodrymia aurantiaca
TTTTGACAAATTTTAATCGGGAATGGTCCTATCAAGGACGGCAGTAAAAATCGTGAATGTGTGACTGAGGCTTAAAATGGAGTTTTCTGGGGAAGGGGTGTTCGAATTACGCCAAAGATGATGTACATGTATTTGTCTGAAACTTTGTCAAAAGTCCATTAATTTTATATAATATTTATATATAGCGTATAATATAGATGCTGAATTACAAAAACATAATTATTATGGAAGTCAAATGGGCAATTTATCCTACTTTAATATTGTTTATGGGGCTTTAGATGTTTGATCCTCATTCAAAATGTAAGCATAATGTGACATTTGCTCCATAGTGTGGAAAATCCAAACATAAATTTCGGTTTTTGATGAGAAAAGCATCACATTTCGCATTATATAAAACATTGAATGTGGACGCACTCAGCATTGTAAAAATGGCCGCTATACCCAAGATGGCCATCATTATTAAATTGTTACTTCATGCATTAATGATAAATACACGATTTGTTGCAATTTAACTGTTTATGGGCAGACAATGATATATACATGTATGAACATTACATCTGCATTAATACTGATTACTTTTCGTGCATGTATCATAAATAACCTAACAATATTTTTCTTTCCAGGTTATCGGTGGCAG
This sequence comes from Melanodrymia aurantiaca, assembly GCA_032355825.1. Lineage (NCBI taxonomy): Eukaryota > Metazoa > Mollusca > Gastropoda > Neomphalida > Peltospiridae > Melanodrymia > Melanodrymia aurantiaca. The sequence goes on from JAULBR010093493.1 coordinate 638, forward strand.
TTGCTAAAGTTAGGTGACATGTGTAGATCTCACCATAGAAATAATGAATGAATGAATGAATGTATGTATGAAATCGGCTATTTGGGGTTGAAATATGGTACATGATAAATAGAATAGCAGTAGAACAGGAGGTATAGATGTATTACAGCCACAAAGATGCCGGCAGTGCCACTGACCAACACAAAATACTCGACCACTCTCCAATAGGTCCAACTGGAGATCAAACTCTTACAGACTATACGGTTTGTAAGTAGTAGCGGCCCATCTAATACACCATTGTAATATCAGATAGTGTGACAAACCAAAGGGTTTATAGCTCCTTAGCGGGTATAACACGGGGTATCTATACGAACTCCATTCCATTGTACTACATGTAGGGCTGTATAGGTTTAATGATGGATCAACCTTTGGTGTTAAACCCCAAGAAATTAGATGATCCAAACCCTGATATTCCATTTCACTCCTGTCCTACAAATCTCGTCCATTAATGACATCAACACTCTGCCCATAGTTAATGACATCAACACTGTCTATAGTTAATGACATCAACACTCTGCCTACAGCTAATGACATCAACACTCTGCATATCGTTAAGGACATCAACACTCTGCATATAGTTAATGATATCAACACTCTGCCTATAGTTAATGACAGCAACACTGCCTATAGCTAATGACATCAACACTCTGCCTATAGTTAATGACATCAACTCTCTGCCTATAGCTAATGACTTCAACACTCTGCCTATAGTTAATGACATCAACACTCTGCCTATAGTTAATGACATCAACACTCTGCCTATAACCGCACGTAATAACGTCCCTATCATAACTCTCCAACATTAGGCGCGGTGAACACATCATTCGGCGCGTTCCTCAGTCATTGTAAATAGTTTTGACCACTTGGAATTCTTTAACTGTTTGAAGTTAAGGTCGTCTCGGCGACCCAGACATGTTTGGATACGTTTAACTTGTTGTCTTCCTGCTTCTGTGTTTATCTTGAGCAGGTAAACGACGAGACTACAACTCTTCCCTGGTCCTCCGCGTGCACATAGCACGATCTCACAAGTGCAGACCAGTTAAGAGGTTACCCATCATGAAAAGATAAAGTGTGTTTGTTTAACGACGCCACTGGGACACATCAATTATAAATCAGCGGTTATTGGACATCATACGCATGGTTATATTGACACAGAGTCACAGAGGAAAACCACTGCCGCCACATAGGCTACTCTTCTTCGAATAACAGCAAGGGATCTTTTATGTGCAATGTCCCATAGACAGGATAGCACACTCCACGGTATTTGAAAATAGTCTGTAAAATGTTTTGCGCTGTAGGTTACCGATCAGTTAACACACTTAGGGTATAAAGAAAAACATTTAAAATTTTTATACCGGGGATAGGGTGTAGCTCGGTGGTAGAGCAAGGTGTAGCTCAGAGGCAGAGTAGGGTGTAGCTGAAGGGTAGAATGGAATGTAGCTTAGTGGTAATCTTAATTTAGCTCAGTGGTAGAGTGGAATGTAGCTTAGTGGCAGAATGGAATGTAGCTTAGTGGCAAATCCTAATTTAGCTCAGTGGTATGGTGGAATGTAGCCTAGTGACAGAATGGAATGTAGTTTAGTAGTAAATCCTAATTTAGCTCAATGGTATGGTGGAATATAGCCTAGTGACAGAATGGAATGTAGCTTAGTAGTAAATCCTAATTTAACTCAGTGGTAGGGTGGAGTGTAGCTTAGTGGCAGAAGATACTCCCGTTAATGTCCAATATTAAACAATTGCTTGCGCCATTAACATCCATGAATCATTGTCCCTCGTAAACCGTTGTTTATGGTATTAAAAACATGCACACTAACACTCAATTAAATCGAGTAAATATCAAACCCTATTTAACGAAAACTCGGTAACGAGACCGACGGACGGAAAGACAAAATGAATGAAAGAGTATTTTGTGAGACCGGTCAACAAGTGAACCGGACTGACTATCTATCGATGCTTTAGAAAGTCGTAACATCTCAATATTAATCGTAGTTCACAACTGCAGAACTCTATACCATTCTCTTATCGTTTTTCAAATGAAATTAGTCTGGGTGTCTGGCAGAAGAGATCGCATTTATTGCATCAATTCCGGCAAAAGCCATAAACGATTCTTCTTGTAGCAGCGAGCAAAACAAGGAAACGGTTTGCGGCTAGCGCCAGTGGGGCGCTGGGCGTCTACGAGAGTCATGATTTATTCATCCTTTGGGGTAACTCTAAAGATATTTATATTATCCGCATATCGCTTTTAATTCCCAAACGGTCGGCTTTAGTCAGTTTAGAGAGTACCCAATATCTGGTTATTTCAAGGATTGTAAGTGAGATCTGGCTCAGCGGTTAGAGCGTCCGCCTGAGATGCGTAATGTCGATGGTTCGATCCTCTACAATTGTGCTGTTACAACTGTTGGTGATTTTCTCGCTCGTGGTCTACGTTCCGCTGGTATGCGTTATCGTGTCTACGAGACATTGCCTATAAAAGATCTCTCGCTGCTGATATGAAAACAGTGGCCTATTGCAGACAGCGCAAAGGAATCTGAGTACTAACATCATATACTTAGCATTCACAGTATATAAGTTGTACAACTTGTGTCTAATCATTTTGTATATTATTATATGCAATAAAATATATTTCAATCAATACATAATATTAAGTTCGTGGTACAACTGTATACACTGCGATATTATTGCCGTGACATTTTAGTGTAAGAGGAATGCAACCCCGTTAAGAATGCATGTCCGGTATTAATATCGTAACAAAATGTGTTAAGTAATAAGATGAAACTTTACGGAGTGAAACGAGATATTGCCTAACAACACTATAATTATAGCCAGGCCTTACTATAAGAAACATCTCATAAAACTCCTGTCGTGGACACAGAACTCTCTGGCGAAGTTAGAGGTTGAACCCATGACAGGTGTGCTTGAACAATTTTCTGATGAAAGTAGACCAAAAATGACACGACCCGACCTAACCTAACCTAACCCAACTCATAAAACTATATGTGATTATTGTAAAATCTTGCATTAGTTATATAGTTTTATGCATAGCCCTGGATGACACCAGCTGCACTTGCAGTTGCACAATCATTCGACTCCAATAAGCTGACGTATAAATAAATTAACTTCTAATCAACAGAGATACTGGCAAACTGTATTCCACATACACGTACACATTCCGCATGGAAACAGGTTGCTAAAAAAGCACACGAACAACATTAAAGTACATACAGGTATTCAGGTAACAGCCAACCTGTACAACGCACTAATTATTAATATACATATAGTGATGAGATTACTTGTTAACATGTTGATGAACAACACGTGCAAAGCAGCAGGATCCCGGTGTTAGTGCATAATGGTAATACGTACGGGTTGGGATTGAGATGAAATCTGTGCAGATATCGTTGTGACAAGCTGTATAAGCTATAATTTAGACTGATGAGAATTGCGTTTCCTTCACGAGGTAACATGCTGATATTCGTCTTCAATTACTACAACACAGGTCTCGAGTGTATCAAACGTTTTGGGGTTCACGTAGTATCTGGTTTTAGCTTGTGTTTGCTGTGACTAGTTTTGTAAAATATTATTGCTTGCTATATTTTCTGGTGTCTGCCATGTAATATTTTGCGCTAGGTTAAAGTTCAATCATCGTGTTACAGGATCCATGTGTTTTAATACGGATTATTACCGAGAAAGTTCAGCATAACAAGGTTAATTCATATCGTTAGTCCTCTTGGTTAGTCTTAATTCTTGGCATTTGTTTAACGATTGGCTGTCATATGAGTACATCTCTTTCTGATTGGCTGTTATAAAAGTAAAACCTGGCGATAGTCCATTTCCGTCGGCAATGAAACGTTAGTTTGTAAATATTAACTGAAATGTTTATGTAACAGAACAATCCTAAGGTAAACAGAATATTACATTCCTTTTTCAAGACAGACGATGTTTAAGACACTCGTGTCTAAATTATCACATTTCCCTGGCTCTCGCTCGGGAAATATGTCAGTGTTGGCACTCGTGTTGTAAACATCGTCTCTCATGGTCACTCATATAACATCATCTATTTACTAAATGTCCGTTGAGCAATATTTCATACCCAACTGAAGTTAATTCTAACTATTTATTATATTCATTAGTAGGGAGCGGGGCATAGCTCAGCGCAAGAGCGTCAATCGGAGGCTCCATAGGATGAATCGATCCTCCTCAGTGGACCCGTTGGGTTATTTACCGTTCCAACCAGTGATCCACGACTTGTCTATCACAGGCAGTAGTGTGTGTTACCCTATATGTGGGAAAGTTCACATAAAATATCCATTGCGGTTATTCGAAGAAGAGTAGCCTATGTGGCGGTAGCGGGTTTCGTCTGTGACCAAGTGTCGATATTTAACCGTGCGTTTGATATCCAATAACCACTGATTAATAATCAATGTGTTCCAGTGGTGTCGTTAAACAAACTTTATCGTTTATAATCATCAGTGACATGGCTAACAAGCTAACAGTTCGTGTGTTATATTCGACACGTTGTCTACCCCATTGTTGGATTACACATACATTCCACACACAGTAGCAAGCACCTATTGAGTAGGAAAACACTATTAAGGTAACTGGGATGTTAGTACGGAGTGGAAGACGTGGCTTGTGGAGACGGGTTAACGCGGCAGGTGCGTTTGTCATTATCGGATGCGCTATCTTCAGCTAACTTTAAATAGAAACTTGCCAGCAGAAGAAAACCTTTACATCAATCTCGCGTGCACTACTTGGAAGAAATCTTGTTCTATTTATCATAGACAAGTCACAATCATGATTGCACGTCCTTGTCCTGAATCTAACTCACTCGATGTTCTGAAGTCTTTGAGGGCATCTGTACTACATGTACCTCTACTCTATGTGTTACGCGCCATCGATGGATCTCCACTTCGCTATGGATCAATCGTTCACGCAAGCATCGATAGATCGCGCAATCATCGTTCGATCGCTCAACCATCGATCGATCGATCGTACTGTACCACATGCGCATCGATGTCTTGAATGAGTGTGGATGTAGGCATTTGTCAATAGCAGAAATTCCTTATGGCAGTCTTCGACAATGGCGAGGAAAGTTCAATATTGGAGAGTGTTTGACCACTCCCCATGGGAAACAGTATTTTAAATGCACAAAATATATGGTCCGCCCTTGTTATTAAATATAATATTTTGCTATTGTAGGTCGATTGTTTCCATTAAATATAAAAGACAAAACATTGACATGGTCAATGCACAAGGCAAAATCTAACAGACATTGAGACAACGTAGAGATGGCATGTATTTACGAATCACAGCCAAAGCAGGAACGATACTAGGTGTCAACAAAGTTGAGCGTATCTGGCTCTATCTGGATTCAAACCATGTTAATGGTCAGACAATATGACATACATATACATAGCGTGGACCAATTATCTGGATTCCAACCAGTCTATCAACGGCCAGGCAATGTGACATACATGTGTTGTAGAATACATGGCGTGGTCATCTCTGCAGTCAAACCAAGTCAACGGCCAGGCAATAATTATGCTATACCTGTATTATAGGATACATACCGTGGTATTGTCTGGAGTAAAACCAGTCTGGCCAGGCAGTGTGACATACATGTATTATAGAGCGTGGTCCTCTCTGGCATCAAAGCAGAAGGTCAACGGCCAGGCAGTGCGACATATTTGTATTATGACATACTCAGCATCATGTCTGGATCGAAATCAAGGGATCAACGGCGAGGAAAGTGATAGCATTTAACCACCGGCAACAGGTATGACGTCATTTGAAATAACCAGCAAGTCTTGTTCAGTGAGAGATTCCTGTACAACCTAACTGGAAATTGGCTTGAAAGAAATTCGCTAACTTAGCTGTGATTACGGCTCTTTTGAAATTGCCTCGGCTCATTTGCAGGAATAATTGGGTGCTGAGCAGGTGATGATAACGAAGTACGAGCTAAAAGGCGTTTTCAAGACTCGGCTCCTCGTCCGTGAACCGTGTGATTACAAACATGGTCATTAGATGAATATCACTGAAACCTTATTGTGTATCTTGGCACCTTTCGAACATCGGAGTGCGACATACATTGTTTTTCAATCTGTTAGTTATCATATTGACGTACATCAATCTATCTTAGCTTGTAAATTAATCAAAAGAGAGGATTACAGTAAAGCAATAATGGTAACCTATTCACATGATATTAATAAAATTATTTTAATTGTACCGATATACTTACGCAATCTGACATTTAACGGCAATTAATAATTATTCTTATCAAAAACTACGACTGATTAATGATGTAATAAAAAAAAACAAGTATCAAATCCAAATCTGCCTTCAACTTCTCCCGCCTAACACAAATTCGAGTGTACATATATACTAGTATCTGCACCAATTATAATTGCACAATACAGTCAAACCTGTCTTAAGCAGCCACCTAAGGGAGTAACATAAAGTGGCCTCTTAAGACAGGTGGCTGCTTAACACAGGTTGTAATGCACTAAAATTGATGATTTGGGAGAAAATTATGGTGACCCTTTAAGACAGGTGGCTGCTTAATACAGGTGGCCGCTCAAGCAGGTTTGACTGTAATTCCAGTAGCGGTCATTGCGATGCTATAGAATTTAAGTGCTGGTCTTTTTAAGCAATGCTAATAAAGCACTACTGTTTTCCCCGTTTACCATAAACACTGAACACTGAGGCACCGAGACCTGACAGACAATAATGAATGGAATGACTTCCGGTGATGCCGAGATGAGACGATTTGAACGTGTAATCGTAACACGCCGGCTCAAAGTAACACATATCACACAGTAACACGTTGCGAAAATACACAATATTTTACAATCAGATTCTCCATTTCAAACATTAAGGTCAGTGTATGCTTAAAGGTCAAAAATATGTGTTTTTGCTATATCAAACTTGTACTAAATATAGACACATGATTTTGGTATATAAACTAACATTTTCGGTGAACGGGCCTATATGTTACGGGAAATACTGTGTTTCATTATATTTATAAAGTCAAAGGTCAAGTAAAGCAACAAAAACAAAAACATTTCTAGATTGTAGTCAATAATAATATGGAATATAGGAAGAGAAACTCTCCCATCACACTGCATAAAATATATAATTTCATATGCCTTATTATTTCACTACGAAACCGTGTGTTTGCTCATTGTTGCGCAATGTACCATTTGTATCTTTACGACGAGCCTAAGTTTGTGTTTTGCAAAGTCAAAGCCAATAACTGGAAATTAGTGCCAAACTGATAGGAAACTGATACGAAACGACATAAACGAGTTGCTTTCATGACTCATTATTTCGTTCTGAGACATTGGTTTATAACTGACAGTGTAAGGAATGCGTTGTAGAAATAGAGGATTCTTCACCAGTGTTTCTTAAAGCCGTTGTGTCTAGTTGCCAGGCAAATACTGGTGCAAGAATAGTCTATACTGTGGATTCGCGTACTTACGTTCTTTACATCATCGGACAAAAACGTCTTATTTATCTAGAGATTAACGTACAAATCAATGCTACAAATTTCAAATATTCCATATTGAATCGACAACAGGATCTGGTTTATCGAGACTAGCGGAGGTTGCGTTTAGTTCAAACAAGAATCCAGTGTTGTCTAAACACTAAACATAACGCAATCGCAATGAAACAAGAAACACAAACTAAATATCACGATACGGATTCATTAATATTATACATATATAGATCTATATGTATATGATATTTGGCTTAAAGTTACGTAATTTTCAACTTATTTTCGCTTAAATTATATTTTGGGGGAGTTTCCTATTATTCAAATCTTTTTTTGCCTTATAATTTGTTCTAGTATAGTTACAGTATTACTGAAAACGAAGTGTCACAAGGGACATTTTTGGATACTAATAAAAATGTCTGGTTCGTTCCCCACCATGGGAGACTTGCGGTGCATTGTGCAGCCTTCGCACGTACGTGAATCTGATGTTGCAATTTAAAAGATCGAGAAGAAGAAAAAGGAAACATTATTATTTTTCGTATATCATTTGGGTATACACATACTAGTAATGACAAGATGAAACCCACTGACCACGACCTGTGATTTGTACATAACTGTAGCCATCGTAAGATTCTGATGCGGCATCACTCAAATAGTGTCAGTCTGCTCCACCATGAAGGTGTGTATTGCAGTTGGTGATTACGTCATGAAACGATGCGCAGTGACTTGGTGGTTGATGCAACTGAGTTTCGTTGAATTCACACTAGCACCAACGGCTAGATTCCATAGTATTTGTCCTGTCCGCAAAGATTGTTTTTTGTATCATTTTGGTTACTAGTAGCTAAGACAAAACACTAGATGTTGTTAGGAATTTCAAAAATGAAATTTGATAATATTTTCATTTATTTACATAACAAAGAGAAACAATCGTTGCGGACGAGACAAATACCATGGAATCGCCCTAATATAAACATGAAACTCGCACATTATGCATCATTTTGTTCGTGAGATGAAATTTTGGAATAGCACCAAAGAATATTGCACCGCAATTTATTGAATTCCGGACCAGTTTGCATTGCACGACTAAACAGTTTAATGTCGAATAAACAAAAAACGTTCTGTATAATAAATGTATGCACTAACGTAACTGGTTCAATAATGCAAATGGACACTCCCTGAGCACGAATGGTTATTAAATGTGTCTTACGAACGCAGAGTGGAACGCAAAGATGAACACAGGTCGAAACTTTACTGCATGGATAGTTCAAGTCAGAGCAATAAGATAAAGTGGCTTCTCATTTGTAGCGTAATATATTGCTGACGTTTCTCCACGAGCATTTGTATTCAGTCAATGCCAACTTCTCCCATTGACGTTTAATTGCCGAAATGAAAATATTAGCGCTATTGTCAAACATCTTTAAGAAAACGCAATCATGGGTGCCGGGCAGATACAAGAATCCGACACCACTGTTTGGTAAATTAGTATGTAATTATGTATCAAAGATTCAACTTCTTAAATATTCATTTTATGTACCCCTATCCAATTAAGGTTCAATTTATAAGTATTCAGTTACTACATGTATGTGCGTGCTTACAAAGTTGAGCCTAAGTATTCAGTTATACTTTACGTGTACAAAATTCAGCTTATCAAGTATTCAGTTACTGCGTGCCGTACACAAAATTGCACCTATCAGTATTCAGTTATTCTGTACGTATACACAACGTTCAGCTTATTAAGTATTCAGTTATTCTGTACGTATACACAACGTTCAGCTTATTAAGTATTCAGTTACTCGAGTTTGTATGCAAAGTTTAGCTTACTAAGTATTCAGTTACTCTGAGTTTGTATGCAAAGTTTAGCTTACTAAGTATTCAGTTACTCTGAGTTGTACAAAGTTTAGCTTATTAAGTATTCAGTTACTCTCAGTGTGTATACAACGTTCAGCTTATTAAGTATTCAGTTACTCTGAGTTAGTATACAAATTTCAGCTTATTAAGTATTCAGTTACTCAGCGTGTATTCAAAGGTCGGTTTCTTTTGTTAAAAGTGTAGGTGTATTCGCCGATACACCTACACTTTTCAGAGGCGAATAATAACAAAGTATTTTCATAACTCGGCCGAAAGTGGTCGTATAAGTCAGTTATACCTACAGTTACTCGATGTATCGGTGAATATCCTACAGTTTTGGTAGACCCCACGACCAACCAAAACTGTAGGATATTCACCGATACACCACGTAAACTGTGGGTATAACTAGTACTTACATATCGTCAAATAGTGCTACATAAAAGGCTAGTATGTTATCTGAGGATGAAATATGCTGAAACAATCAATGTGTCTGTTCTTCGCGCATTTGGCTTGAATTTAAAAGATGGGAATTTGACTGCTCTTCTTCTGTTGTGGGTGCATAGGAATCCCTAGTAGTAGATATATCGTAGATTCCAGCCTATTACGTATTAGTCCAGTGGGTTAGTACATTGTTTGTGCACTTTTGGAAACAAGCATGAAACTTTGCACACACATATTATAAATTATATGATCAGTGTGAATAATTATAGCTACAGAAACACTTCGGCAAGACCTGTGGGGATAGGTGGCGCCACCTGTTTCCCTTGTAAGTGATTTAAGCATAAATTCGCATCAAAAATTTTCTCTTGTATTTTGAATAATGCTTTTTAGAAAGGATTACAGCTTTATGAGCATTCCTTATCTATTATTAAATTAAAGAGAATGCACCAGGAATACGACTTACTAACTTGTTAAAGGAAAATGTAAAATTTTATTGGTCAGAATCTTGTCAAAATGCTTTTATGAAGTTGTCCTGTACTTGTATTAAAGGTCCAGCCTATTACGAATACGGTTACGCTGTGCGTGTATCCAAGGTTCGGACTGTTAAGTATTCCGTTAATCTGTACTTGTATCCAAGGCTCAGCTTATTAAGCAACACCCATAATTATTTCCAGTGAATTTACTTTAGTACTGACATTTAACGCTGTCAAAAACTTCCTTGAGATAAAATCAAAGAAGTATTTGGTTGCTACTCTGTGGCGTGTTACAGCGGCGTTACGCTCGATCTGATCTGTTACACGGCGGAGAAGGCAATCCGTGTTATTCAACTTCCACATACCGCTACTTAACACGCCGTTTGTAGAACTAGACAGCAGGGGGTAGAGGGGTGCGTATGGGGAGGGAGGGAGGGAGGTACAGTGTCGGAAACGTAACCGCGGCATATGTTCAGTCCACCTGTCGGATGCCGATAATAGCTCAGACGGCATTGTTGTTGTTCAATAGGTGCCATGGTAGTTGGTGCTAGATATAATATTATGTTGTAGGAATTGTGTAGATAGACTAACAATAATATTTATTGTCATAGTCAAGATCTCACCGCATAGTTTTCATTTATTTTGCACCATGCTGAAAAACAACACGCTGACGTCGTCGTCACCGCCAGCGAAAATTATATATAAATAGCTTACGAGTAAAGAGGAATTACAGATTATCTTTCCCGAGTGAAATTAATGTCAGTACCGAGCTTTAGCGAACGACTGAAAACACTGATTTCACGATGAAAAAAAAAAAATGTAATTCAGAGTATCGAGTAGGTTATTGTATTTATTACCCATGTATTCATTAGTCAAAGTTTAAATGGTTATTATAACATTGAAGCTTGGTCGTCATTCTATATAGCAACGAATAAAACCCTCAATTTCACTTTCAGAGAATTTATGCGACGATGTGACGTCATGAGCTTTCAGCAAGTTCCAAAACACAATCTATAGTCCGGCAGCCAAACAGGGAATTTTGGCTCAACCTTGCACTGGAGTACCCACAAAATGTTTTTGCAGATTATACA
>JAULBR010093504.1:0-12021 GCA_032355825.1 Melanodrymia aurantiaca
AGCACACAACACGGAATTTGATAAACCAGACATGTTTCACTGGCTGGAACGGAAAATAGCCCATAAAAATGTTTTGCCATGTGGAGGATCGATCTCTCGACCCATCCCACCACAGGCGGACATTCTACCTGTGAGCTACGTCCCGCTCTTCTACTAGTACTAGTGTATGTCTATGAATGTAATTTTGTGTGTGCACTAACTATTAGTCTACCTGGCGCTTAATTAGTAAGTCAATTGTTTATTCACAGGTCTGGGTTCCAGTATATCTTGTCTTGATGGTGTGCCATTCAAAATAGGCCTCAAGTTCAAGCCGCCACCAAGGGTATGTTTCATGTCACTGTGAATGAACATTGTGTTTCTTTTCTCGGCTCTTTGTCTTTTAACCAGTTTAGATGGAAAGGATTGTTTCACACAGGTCTAGTAATTGTGGCACTTGGTGTTGTCCTTGATTCAATAGAAGGATATTGCTGTAGTCACAAAGGCTTCAAGTTTGAGAAAGTTTTTACCTTAGTTTTAATTCAATGTTGAGGCCAGATAATGACCCGGCACAAAAGGTTTTAAAGATTACTAATTTATATACATTTATATGGCTATGACCAGTACATTAGTGCGAGTAGTATCTTTCTTTGTGAATGGTTGAAGATTGAATGGTATGTAATTTATAGATGCTTTAATTGGTAAGCAATACCTTATTTTTCAGTTTCTATGTCCAGAAGAAATGAAGGAAACACGAAGATGTGCCGCACTTAACGATGAGGTGACCTAGCCATGTCATATTTTGAATAACAGTTTAGCATTGATACAAAGCTCATATTTTAGGGTGCAATATATAAAATAGAATCTCATAGTCAACAACGTTAATAGCTGTGGTTCAAACTGCTCTTAGCAAAATTTAACGTTCAATCTAACTACAAGTGTATGCACAATAAACCTGACACATGATTTTATTAAACCAAGAAAATAGGACCTTTGGCAGATGTTATGAATATGATACACATGCCTAGAAGTCCCAACCAATATAAAGGGGGAATTTTCTGGGATATTATTCCCCTATGTCAATGGAAATATTTCTTAATTTCTAGTCCTGATCTTATCATGAACGTTAAAAATGCTATGTATTGATTAAAATTATGTGTCATTCTTTTCATCAACAGTACTTGTTTGAGACGGAAGAGGCGGTACTTGCATGGGCGAAAGACCGAGAGGAGAAAAAGGAACAGGTCCGTCTGGAAGCAGCGAGTAAAGCCGTGGAAAACACGAACGATTCTGCTTCCGACGACTCGTTCAATACAGAAGATGGCGACAACGAGCCTGCTGTGAATTCTACATCTCTTCGCGAGAACCAGCCACATCCGGTCGCAGCATCGATGTCTGTCGACATTCTCACGCCAGTGCCTATAACGTCTGCCAAAATAGATCCACCCAAGACAGACTGCCAGGTTGTAGACTTGGACCTGGCTCTGTTCGAAAAGGAAGAAGATTTGTTTGATAATATCGACAGGCAGATGATAAATGAGATGGAAGAGCTGAAAACCGTCTTACAGACACCGTCGCAATCGGGCGACCCGAGTTTTTCAAATAACCATAACAGTGAAGTGTATGAAAACAATGTTGCCGAGTCTGTAACAAGTGCTGTGTGTAATACTGAGAAACATTCTGAGCAGTACAACGGGACAACTGATCCAATCTGTGATAATAGTAAATCTGTTCCTCCCCCAGTTGCTAGGAAACCAGTACCGGCCGTTAGAAAATCAAAACTAGTAGGAAATTTTGTTGCTGAGGGAGATTATGTTGAACTTAGAAAAGACTGCAAAAGTGATGTTGTCTATTTTAATAAAACCGGTAATACGGCCGGTTGTAGAGACGTAGTAGATGATGTAGAAACAAAGGAGGAGGATTCATTGAATAAACAGCCTGTGTTGTACAAGTCATCATCGGGAGGAGACAGATGTGCTGTCGAGGTTGCAGAGGATGGTATGCCATCGGAACCGCAGAGTTCAATCCGACAGAACTGTTCAGTTGATGAGGTGGACGGACACGGGACAGCCGATAGTCTGGTTGGAAATCTGCCGCCAGTTATAGCGAAAAGCAGTGTGTTAAAACCTGTCTTGCCCCCGATACAACCAGCTCCACTGAAACCTGCAAGACCAGCTCCCGCGCCTCCTAAACACGCGAAGGTAAATCCCAAGACTTCTGTGCCGCGGAATGATAATTTGATAAACTTCTTACCGCCCCGAAAACATTCAGAACCCGTCTTACATCCTGATATTGACCACGATTCTGTGCCCGCGTGCGATGGGAATGGTTCGCAGGCTCAGTTAAGGTGTCCAGCATCGTCGTCTGCTTCAGCCAATGCTGTTATTGCAAACAAGTACAGTCGTTATTCGGAGAATGTTACGGGCAGTGTGTTGAATTCCGACCAGTGTGTTCCCGACAGCTCAAGTCCACTGCGAACTGCTTCTAGTACTCCAGATTTCACACATTCCTCGCCTGGCAAGCAAGTCGGTTCAGGCTTACCAGTTTCAGTCACCCCACCTCCAAGACCATCTTCTCAACAGGTGAGTCGTAACATTTTTATTCACTTATTAGATTGCATACATTGAGAGGTGCATCAGATTTAAGATGGGGTCATGGGTCTATAATTTTGTTAGGCATAATTTGTTTACTTAATTTACTAATTTACACCAGATTACATTGTTAAGGTTTTGTAAATATTATTGTCTTAAATATGGGCTAGTGAAATTTTTATCATGCCTAGTGAATTTTGAAAACTGCTAGCCCATGGGCTAGTATATAATTTCAAAATTCTTGAACCCCTGATTTGTAATTCCATCAAAAGTAATTTAATTGTTCCAAAGTATTTGAAACTTCAGCATAGTTCTAGATAAACCATTTTGGGGAGGGCATTTTTATCTGAAGTTATGGAAAAGTCCTGTAATTGTGTCATCATCATGTAAAAAGTCTATGTACTCTGACGATGTTGTTTTTTGTTTTGTTTCAAGTTGTGGAATCCTTACAAACCATTATCTTCAGTGAAAGCTGCATCCAGTGAGTCCAGCAGCTCTGAGTTTGATCCATACACAGTGTTGTCCACCGAGGAACAGGATTTTGTCAATAACTTGGCGGCTATGGGCTTTTCTCGCCCACTAGTGGCAAGAGCTGTTGTCAAACTGGGAGTCAATGAGAGAGAGGTGAAATATCGTTTAGAAACAATACTATGGCACATTGATTAAATAATCTTGGGCTTGTGTATATTAAATGCATGTTAATTTTAACATTGTCTACGTTTCGTTTGGCAACTATCTTTTATATGCACTTTTCCAATAGACTGAGCAGTACATACCATGGAATTTGATAATTAATTTTTTTAAATGATTGTAATTTTTGCAGTTAAATTACAAACGTAAAAACCATGCAAATTACAAATACGAATAATACCCATTTTTACATTATTTAAGAAATTACCTAATAATGTGTTCTTTTTCGTGTTTATTTTCAGGTTCTTGATTACTTGGACGATGTGGACAAACTTTCAGAGAAAGGCTTCAACTCAATCCTGTCCGAGTCGGCATTGCAACTCTTCCAGAGCAACTCGAAAAAGGTACGGCTTCAGATGACCTACAGTGTGTGCGATAACAACTCTTAACAGTACTGGTGTTCAAATGTTTTATATAGTTCCTGGTGAAGTGTCGTCAGTTCTTGACTAGAAATATTTATGATCAGGCGTATCATAAAATAGTGTTTGTTTCCGGTTACCCGACCGACCCTAATTTGAAATTTTTCATATTTCCAAAACTTTTTTTTAATATAACATCGATTTCCATGAAAACATTCCAAAACTATCAACATCTATTTAATATCCATAAATACAATTACTTTCCAAAATAAAATGTTTTTCCTACCTACCTACCCTATATTTTTCCAGCATGTAATAGGAAACGAGTAACTTATTTTTTTCGTCCTTACCATATTCTCTTCAGGTTGTTGATTCAAACAGCAGTCCAATAATGTTTAGGCCAAAAAATAATTAGGTGTGTTTAGGATAATATGTCCATATTTTTTAGGATAGATAGGCCTCTTCACTACTTATTTTTACTAAATAAATGTATCCCTCAATATCAAATAAAACTGAAGCAAAGATAGTCATCACTAAATAATACATGTATATTAACAATAGTTGATGAAGGTAACCAGGGTAATGCATCCCATTTGAATTAAATACATAATATTTTATTATTATAAATATGGTGTAATAACAATAAAAATTTAAATTATTATTATTATTTTTTTAATTTTAGCAATAAACTATTTTGTGTAGGTGGATAAAATTAGGGTGGGTTGGATGATTCTAATCACACCTTTCAGGGCTTTGTATTTATGTTTGGCCTTAAAGTTGTGTTTTCATATTTCTACAGGCTGAAGAATACCTGACGTTGTTTGTGCAGTTTCAAGAACTGGGATTCAGTGGTGACAAGATCAAAGACGCTCTAGTGAAAGAAAACCTGGACCGAGATAAAGCTCTCGATGTTCTCACAAGCTGTTGATACAAGTGCAGATTTGTGTGTTCAATCTAATCTCGCAAACTGGTGCAAATGTTAGGCATGAGACTTTGGTTGTGTGTTGACCACCTAATACTGGGGTCAGAAACAAGAACAAACTTTTTTATTTATCTTCTAATCAAACAGTCATAATTGAACTTTGATGTTGATACAATTAATAAATGACTTTTGTCTCGCATGCATTGCGTCCCTAATGAGAGTCGATGGAATGATGTTGTTTATTCCAAATCCCATCAACACTTTGTTAGTTAGAATAAATTTCACATTTGATTACAATTCCACTTGTTTCTTGTCACGTCATACACATGTCTATGCACATTAGTATGACCACAAAGTGTAAGGATACAGTAGTTTAAAAATACTAACTCTGATATTTCTTTATACGTAGAAATTTAGACAGAAAATACATCTCATATATAGCCCTATCCTGCACTAACTTTTGAGCTGTTACGGCTTTGTAAACCTCCCATATATATATCCCCATTCTGCACTTACATTTGAGTTATTACGGCTTTGAAGACCTCTTCTATCCATCCTGTACTTATATGTGACCTATGACGGCTTTCACAGGTCATTTTAAAATAACCTCTATGGTTCATTGCTCTGAATTTTCTCGACTAATAGCATGTTTGTCATCCATTCTTCAGTGAAAATAAATGAATATAGGCATGTAAAGTAATGTAAACATTTGCTTTTATGGGGCGCTACATAGACATGTTTTTTAAATTCGTAGTAGGGTGTGCTTATTGGAGCATGGTACTTATTATGCTGAATACGCTATATGTACGGTAAATTCAAAATGCCTTTTATGTACACTATTCATTCGGTGCAAGCTTTTTACAACTGCAGTCAAATCAGTAAATACCAATACAATTCTCCTGCATTCATATTTTGTACTTTTTGGCCATTATTTACAGACAAAACCTCTGATTTTGATCACATGGTGCAAGACTGCACATATCACCATGACACGTAATGCAAGACGGCTATCCTACATGGGCCTTTGTCTGTCTTATATTGGGGGGAAAAGAAAGCTCTTTGTCACAACAGAATAACAAATACTCAAATTAACCATTAACACTTGTTGTGGAGAACCTATAAAGTTAACACGATGTTATTTTAGTTCTATTTTATATCCTGCAATATGTAATGTGGTATATACATGCTGTTGCAGAAGTATTAAATGTACAGCTCTTTGATGTTCCAGACAATGGAGAAAATCTAATAACAGTGTTAATTATGATAATTAAAACATCGCATGTTTTAATTGGACAAATATTTAGAATTCTGATAATTTAAATACTAATACTGAAAGAGGTCACTTACTTTAGTTACATTGAATTTAAGACTTCCACTTACATGTATGACCTTCATAATTACTAAAAAGTAACATATATACTGGTTACTGTGAATGTTCTTTTACGATGAATATTTGTTTGTTCAGTTTAGTTTGTATTAAGTTTTTATCCTTTGTTTTGATTCTTTGTTTTTATTATAAGAATATAAAGAATTTCTTTGTTTCCATTATTTTTTTTAATGTTTTACTCTTCTGCATTCCTTCATTTGAATTACTTTGTCTATTGTTCAATCCGAAATTTCTACGTTCTACAGATTTAATTTATCATCCTATTATCCTCATGGTTTTAACAAGACACAGTTTTGATAATTTTGGTGTTTTCCTCATGGGCATACTTAAATCTGATCAGTTCCTACAGTGGAAATACTGATTGTTACATGTGCACACAGATCAAATTACGTGGTCTGGCATGCTGCTGTCCCGTTCTGGCAGATTTTTTTATGTGACTGGTAATCCCATATATTTCCCCATTCATAAAGTCATGGGGTTGGCAGGGATTCTAGAATATAGTAGTGAATTGTTCACTTGGGCTAGTAACTTTTTAATGTCATTCTGCCCGATGACCAGTAAGATAGTCAAACATTACCCTTTTAATAAATTGAGTGGTACAGTATACTGTTGATAATGAAATAACGCGTCACTAAATTTATGCGAGTATTACGACATGAAATTAATGCAAGTGGTCTCCCTTTTATATAGTACTTTTTCCAACACTTTTGTGTAGCAATCGGTTAACATAAATGCGTTACATTATTAATGTGAATAATTCTCACTCGCATTTTTCGCATTAATATAATGATCGCATTAATTTTAGGATCTACAGTATTTAGGAAAGGGTCAAGGGTCCCCAATATTTTAACGAGGTTTAAATATTATTGTCTTAACTATGGGCTAGTAAAATTTCAAAATTCTTGAATCTCTGGGTTGGTCTTTTATTACGCAATGTATACATAAAAATAATAAACGTGCCATATTTGGTCGAGCATACTTGTATTTTAGTTCGAGCACTGATGAAGAAATGTATGAGTTTGTTATAATAATGTAGTTTGCCTGACTGAACTGTGATTGTATGTTAGTGCTTTGTAACTTTTATTATTTATTAATGTCTTTCACTTTTTCCATTACTGTTATGGTATCATGGAACACGGTGAGAGAGTTTGTGGTCGCTATGAGAGCACGCGCTGCTTGCAGGTCAGTATTATATTTGGACTTATGTGTATTTAATTGTATTTTATGTATTGCAATATATATGACTTTAGTTTATCCAACCTCCATATTCTGCCAATATAAACTGATTGAGGTTTTTCCATAAAATGTTTTTAAGTCGCCTACATTTTTCAAAATTCAGCAACAATGTTATAATTATATGTTGCTAACTTGTGCAATTATCAAAATAATTGTTGTCTTTAATACTAGTTACATGTAGTACTGGAATATGTTGAACTGCTGATCCAGTAGAAATACAACTTGAGACATACATGTACAGTAGAATCTCATTGGCTCGAACACCGTCGGTGCTCGAGAAACTGTTTGACCCATCGGGTAGTTCGACCCAAGCATCAGCAAATTAATATAATGGTTTAATGCGGGACTTCGATCTTGGTTCAAGCGTTGCCACGTATTCGACCCTTCCTTGTTCGAGCCAACGAGATTCTACTGTACTTATAAACTAGTGTTAATTTACTAACACTGGTCTATGAAGAGTAAACACAAGGAAAGTGCAATACACTAATACCTGTAGGTGTCTGAAACCGGTGTCTTATATTATAACTATACACCTAAAATAAAGTGTAGCACCACTTGCTTTTCATGTTGGAATAAGACGACAAAGTTATCAAACACATGATACATAAAAATTATATTAATAATTCATTCTCTTGGCATTATCTATACATGTTTGATGACTATTAGAGATGTTAGCCAATACATAAGACTAATGACCGAAAAAGTTTTCTTCGGTTAATTTTCATCCAAATTGTCTCCATAATTCTGTTAGTAAGTAAAATATACCAACATGAACATATTTTGTTGCTATGTGTCGTGTAAAAGGTGATGATAGCATGTCAATTGGTTTTACCATCCTATGTAGTTGATAATACATACATGTACTGTGTTAACTGACATCCGATTACGCAATAGGGCGGTTCCATGGTATTTGTCCCGTCCACAATAAATAAATTCAAATATTATCAAATTTCATTTTTTTGTTTGTACTGCAAATTGAAATGCCTAACGGTTGAATTATCTGACAACAATGTTTGTCTTAACTAACCAAAATGATGCAAACAAATCATTGCGGACAGGATAAATACCATGGAATCACCCAATACCATGACAAAAATTGGGTGATGCTTAACTTTATTTCTCCAACAGTTGTCCATCTTTCTAAAATCATTTTAACTCGATCATAGTTGGTATAATTATGGTGAATGATGGGCCAACTTTGGCCATATTTAGATGACTCACTATGTTAAATGTCACATATTGAAAAATATGTGCTTCAATAATGTCTTGTATTGTGTGGAGGAGGGAGACGTAGCTAAGTGTAAGAGTGTTTACCTGATCTTCGAGAGGTCGATTGATCAATCCTCCATAGTGGACCTGACCCAATTAGAAATGTTTTTAATAACGATTTATCATTAGATACTGTTGTAGGATCTGCTTGTAGAGAAATATCACACAGCTCATCACAAATACATTCATCTTAATGTATGACTTTTAAACCAAATACAGTTATTGTTGTGAAGATCGAAAACCAACTTGTGTTTATTACAATCCCCACATTGAGATGAAGATAATTATATCTTAGACGAGCTGTCTGAAATTTCACAAGTCGAAACATTTTTACTTGCGTATCCAGCTAAGTATTCTATGAAAAGATAAAAGTTGGTTTGTTCAATACCACGAGCACATTGATAAGTGGCTTCTGCATGTCAAACAGTTATGTTGACACATGGTTTCAGAAGTACGGTAACCTGCAGCTACCATATAGGCTACTTTTATACCAATTAACAGCAACGGGTCTTTTATGGGCATTTTATTACAAGCATGATAACACACCACAGCCTTTGATGAACCAGTCGTGGATCACTGGTTAGAAGGGAAAATAGACCAATGGGTCCACTGAGGAGGATCGATCCTTTTACCTCTTGAACCTCGTCCAGAGGCTCCAGCACTGAGCCACTCTCCTTAGAAGTTTTTAATCTAGAAAAACTTGATTTTATGATCTCATTTTAAAGTGAATTATGTAATGTATCATTTTTTTGTTACAAATGTTTAATATATGCAGATATTTTTCCTGTGTAGGATGTTTCCATTGAAGTGTAGTATTTTTGTGCAAAATAAATGTTCGTCATTTTAGCACATAAATTCTTGCCACAAATAAATGTAAATGTATGTTTGCAGCAATCAATTTACAGTGTACTTATATTTTATGGACATCATGGAAAACTATTTTTATGTTAGTTTAAATGTAACTCTGTTAATATAAAATAAATTAAGATTCAGGTTCAACTGTTTAAAATATTCGCTTAAATACATGTTTATGAAAATATTTGCATTCATGATTTTATAATAATATACCATCATCCATGTAGTTATATATAACAGGGTTTATACCATGTATAATTTTATAGAACAGGGTTCAGCAGTGACCATCTTTTAGATTATCACACAAAAAATCAGCCAATAATGGAATTACTTCGCACTTGCGCTTTAACAATGTATTGTATTAGGTCACACAAAAATCACTCAGGGTTGTTTGTGAAACCTGAAGGAGCATTTGTTTCTGAATTCTGATGTTCCCAATATTATCACATTTACTAAATATGTATATCTATATATATTATGGCTAATAGTTGTACTCATTAAATAATATTGCATATTATGTAATGAACACTTTTTATGTTTATTTATCAGTGCAAAAAAAACAATGAAAGTTTACCACCAATCTGAAACCTAATGAGAAAATTTGGAGTTTAAAATATTTGTAATGTCTCTTCTGTTGATATAAATCTGCCATATTTACAAGTTATTGGTGCATTCATTGCATACAAAATGTTGGGGGGAAAATGGCAACCGATTAAATAAATTTAATGGCATTTTACTTTATTATAATTTTTTTATACTTATTAATTACCGGGGTATTTCATAGACACCAGTTGAATTATCAGCGAGCACCTCAACCCCATACGTCTTAGTGCTAATTGAAGTCCTTCAGAATACTCGCTCAGTTAACCTATAATATAGATCAAACAAAGGCTAGAGTTGACACATCAAAATCCAAATTTGTATGTTTGAATCTCATAAGAAAAACTCCTTTTTGGAGGTTTCTCTTTAAATCAAACTACGATAATTGTTTCCCTATCTTTTTACTTTAAAATCTTTCAAATTGGCGCACATTTGATCAGTAAAATATATAGCGTCTGTGTAATGTTTACAACATGAGTGCCTAAATTATCATAATTTACAAGGGAGAGTGCACAAGTATTGTATACATAATATTTGACAAATTTAATTTTCTATGCACCAGATTACTTCTAAGACCATGTGTAGAAATCACCATGTGTTTGACATCCAAACTCTGTTATACATTTAGTTCTAAAAGTTTTCATCTCCCATGAATACAACTTTTTATTTGTTAATTTCATTTATCGATTCATAAAATTCTAAGACTAATGCACAAAATAAGGTCTCAGCTATTGTTTGAATTATTTTAATCCAAGTTTCATATAATGTCTACATAATTTTGAAACAGCGGTTTGAATAAAGGTCTTTTAATGCGATATTTTTTGCTACTTTGAATATTGACCTGCCACCAATCCAAATCAAACCATTTATAAAGCCACACTTCAGGTCAAAGTTTTAAAATTATATTTCAAGTAAATTTTGTCTCCACTAATAGTTTTTTATCTTTTATTTTTGTCAAGTTTTAGTGTTCTTTTTTTTTCTATCCAGAATAATGCTCAGCTTGCTTATTTATTTGATGTTAATTGTATGTAATGATATATTTGTAAATATTGACTGCGGACTATATTTGTGATACACATTATGCTTGTGAATGCAAAAACATAATAAACATCTGCGATACACAAATGTTCTTTTCTGTTTTACTGTACAGGTTCTGACTTGGTAAACTGAATTAAAGTAAAATATTTTGATGTAGGTATACTGGATTAAAGTAAAATACTTTGATGTACATGTAGGTATACTGGATTAAAGTAAAATATTTGATGTAGGTATACTGGATTAAAGTAACATAAATGTACTTTGATATTGGGTACACATGATTTTTAAAGTAAAATACTTTGATGTAGGTATACGGGATTGCAATAAAATACTTTAATGTAGGTATACAGGATTATGGTAAAGAGAAATAAGCTGTAAGTACACTGGATTAAAGTACATTTGTATATATAGAAAACTGTTAATATGTTTGCGTGGGAAAACCGTATTAAATTAATACAGCTGATAATATAAAGATTACCAAAATATAATAATAACAATAAAATAAGGAAAATATTTATTTCAAAATCGTACCAGTAACCGAAAATTTAACATTGCTTTCAAAATTACCAACATTAATGTTTTGTCCATAAAATTAATATAACGAATTACCATCAAATTATATATTACTACGAAGCATCACCCAATAAGCACATTCATTATATATTTTGCTTCCCACTATAACTTTGCTAAATACTGTATAACATAAATGTTTATATTCCATATAATCATCATCAAATTTAAAATTAAAATAATACATTTCTCAATATAATATATTTTATACGATAGTATTAAAATGGAAGCAACAAGATGAAAACGTCAAAAAACTATATTAAGATGAAATCATAAGTAGATACTTGTACAGAAGAAATGTCAGCAAATACTAATTCAACTTAACAATGCAAAGAATCACTTAAAAATCGTGTAATAATGGCATAATGTACAAGGAAAATGTGCAACTATCTTAATTGGATATAAGGTCTAAATCAGTGATCTGGTTTACAAGTTGAGTAACTATACTGACGATCAAAAGAAAGTATATCACGACTTTGGCAACTAATAATTAATAAACAACACAACTTATTGCAAGATAAATTACGT
>JAULBR010093515.1:0-12020 GCA_032355825.1 Melanodrymia aurantiaca
GTGAGTGCTCCGCCAGGCTCAATGGATAGGTGTAATACCACTTATACCGACCAGTGTCCAACTGGTTTAACAAAGGCCGTGGTATGTGCTAACCTGTATTGGTAAGTGCCTATGAAAGATCCCTTGCTACTTATCAATTTGGAGTAGCGGATTTCCTCTCTCATACTAACACTAACTTCTGCCCTGGACAGGCAGTCGAGGAAGCTGGACTGTGTGACCATAACAGACGTGTTTGAACCATAATTGTATATAAGCACGTAAAAGAGTTATAACTAACTCTAAGGGGGTACTGGGGAGTAGGCCTATACCCTACATGCCTTGAAATCGAAACGAAAAAAAACCTTCAGCATAACCAAATGCGTATCCTTGCACAAGACAGAGTCGAAGGGAAATTATGACAAAGTCGAGATGGCATGTATTCATGAATCACAAGCAAACCAGTGATAAGTGTTAGCGAAAGTTGACATCATTCTGTTTTCTGTGAACTTTTTTTATTAAAATTATGTAATAAGTCAAAGTAGGGTATTCTATCAGACATCATCTCTGTCAATGATGTGGCATATCTTGAAATAGACGAACGCCCAACTGTGACATAACATTAACGTTTACCAATAAGGTGGAGTGTTTAAACTTTACTAAATAATTTAAATAAATTGTGACTAGTGTACTAGGAAAGTTTGCACTTTAGGACAAGTTTTCTCACAAATAGGGACTAACGTTATATTGAATACCAGAGCCGTGAATTGGTCATAAAAACATCTCCAGAAAATGGAAATCACTGAATAAATTGCGTTCGATTGATCATGCATAATACGCCGCCGAACATAGTTGTTAAATCCACAAAACTTACACCGACCAGTGGAGATAACTGGAATAACAAAGTCTGTGGTATGTATTGTCCTGCCTTGGAAAGCACCTGTATGTTAAAGATACTTTTCTCCTTATCAAATAGAAATAGCGGCATTCTCTTGTCATACTAGCACTATAACGTCTGTCCCAGAGGGCAGTGACTGTCACGGTAGCTTCACTACGTGTCCAGGACATACGTACTTGAACCTTGTATACATGGATGTAAATGTTATAGCTAATTGTGAGATGGTGCATATACAATATCACTCGTTGCCAATCAACCGATGCGTCACATTTGACATTTCCGTTTAGCACGTAATTAACTCAGAAATAACTAAATCTGTTAGCACATTCTGGAAGTGTTTTCAACAATTTTCGAAAACTAGATGTAAATAGAGTTGGATTAGTTTTAATTATTAAATGTAAAACTATCCACAAGACCAAACTTCAACATCAAAACACCAGTAATTGATAATAAAATGAAACTAATGGTAGCTAAATGTGGTAGCTAGCGTTGTAGCCAGTTCTGAAGCAAAGACCAACCTCTTGATAATGATAACGGGCAAGTTTGCTTATTTAGCGACACCACTGGAACACATTGATTAATCAGGTTATTGGAAGTCGAACTCAAGGCTATACAGACACGGTCACGGATTCTGATGAAACGTGTTGCTGCCACATACGTTACTCTTGTTCGAATAACAGCAATACAATTTTTATAATAATTATGTTCTTTCCCACACAGGATGGCACACCACTGGTTTAGTATCCACTCTCGTAGTACTGTAGGGCCTTGTACTCGCGGATGTGCATTATGGGGTGAACTAAAGGCAATGTGAAATAAATATTATTCCATATTATTTCAGTTATTAAAACTTTTTGGTCGTGTCATTGCTTGGTCACTATGATGTAATTTTACATTTATAATAGCACACCACAGACTGAAAGACCAATCGTGGATCACTGGTTTGAACGGGAAATAACCCAGAGGATAAATACTTGAGCCATCCAGCCTCAATCTGTGGACTCTTAGTCTATACTCTAATCATTGATGTACTTTCATTCCTAGCTAAATGTTGCTGGTACATTTAATATGCTTTTAATGAATACTGTACTTCATTTTCGCATCAAGATGTCACATTAAACTTAAATAAAAAATCGATCGGAATTTTCCATACAGTTACCAGGTGTAATATCATAGGTTTTAAGCAAAACCATATCTCCCTAGGTTACATGAATATAATATCACACATCACCAGTCCTGTGAACAGTGGGCAATATATTGTGTCTGTAACAATGTCAACAGCAAATAGTATACAACGTAAATGTAACAAACAAGAATTGAACATAATTCAATATTTATTGATATTTTCAATTTTTGTTAAAAAAATACACATATTTACATACTAAACGCAGTTTTGACTCGCACAATTGAGCCTCCAAATAAATAGAGCATTACGCTGCAAGCACCCTCACATGTAGCCCTTAAATTACAATCACACAGACACATCATTCCAAATGACCCATTCAGACAATAAAATAAATAATCCTCCGTTTTAATGTAGATGGGATATATTACAGTGATTGATGATGGATATGAAACGTGAGCAATAAATAAATAATGAAATATCTGTAAACATGGAAGAACTCGACACACACTCACACAACATCCATTGCACTCTCACACAACATTCATTACACACACGCACACCTCGCAACATTCATTACACACACACACACCTCGCAACATTCATTACACACACACCATCCACTACACACATTCACAACATGCATTCTGTTACTATCATACATCTCGAGATAAACACCCATTTAAAAAATGCCACAAACATGCATCACGTCACACATACAAAGTATCCATGTAGATTCCCGGCATGTCCACACAAATTCACATCATACAAAACAAAATAGTCACACTAGTATCACACAGGTCTCGTCAATGAGTCGCAGGGATCTCGAGACATTTGTTTCTGGCATTTCATTCTGTCTTTTTTGCATTGTTGCTGCCTTAAATACATTCAGTAAAACCTGAACACAAGTCGTTATAGGATTTCAGGAATAGCACCCTTTGAGTGTAACTTTGTTTATCCCCCAGGATGAAGGAACGTTGCATTGAAATGGCAGTGTATTGGCTCGTAGGACCAGCGTCTTGAAGGAGCTCTGTTGGGCCAGAGTGGTCGAATGTTACAGTTCAGGAACGAATTCCCTCCTTCGAAGATTTTAGTCGTTACGAATTGAAATAAATATCACATTGCACAGCTGACTAGAGTATCTAAACTGTCGTCATATTGACTCCTGACTGCTCATTGACGAAGAATCGATTGTCTTTTCGTTTCGTAATTTGTCCATATGCATACAGTTATCAAGTCTCATCCACGGGTGTTCAAATATCTGTTCAACCGTTGGACGCTCTGATGGACGAATGGCTAGACAGCGACGAACCAAGTCTTTGACTTCTGCAAAAACAAAGTTAATATCCATAAGAACAATGTTTATTGTAAATTACTTATAATTGTAGTTGTACATCATAGGAGTAACAATTGGCAATATCTGTACATAGTACTATTTGTTACTGAAAATAGGATTTCTTTCAATTTCAATATTTCTTTTATTAGTGGGAGGACAAAAAGTGATGTACCCCACAGACCTTTATTTAATTAGTGAAAATAGTTTGATTACATTAGTAAAACCATTTCAGCCTGTGTTTCATTATAAAAACATTACTGGGGTCTCTATACAACAAAAATACAAAAATCAGCTAAAGGCATGTGATACAAATTAAATGAATTTGACCAAAAAATGTATCAAATCAAAATTTTACTCCAGTACAATTGAAAGATAAACGAACCTGGAGATAATCTGCCTTTGAATGACAGTTCAGCTTTCATGATCTGTTCGTCTTGCTCGAAGGGAATATTGCCACACACCATATCGTACAATAAAATGCCCAATGACCAGACTGTTGCTGAGCGACCGTGGTATCTGTGGTAACGGATCCATTCTGGAGGACTGTAAACTCGAGTACCTGCAAAAACAAGCAAACAAATTTAGAATTCTAGCCACATAATACCAAATCAGAATTATTAGAATAAAAAACAGTGCCAAAAAACTGAAGTAATGAAGACAAAATGTTTTCTGTGCAGTAATAATGTTTACCTACATTAAATAATAACACTATCCCTTGATGGATATTTATTATAAATATCAAATCATATGATTATATAGACCTACAGGGCCCAAGCTGTAGGTAGATAACTAGCCAGTGGGTAAGTTTTTAGAAGACTGGCTACAAATTGTGTTAAATGACTATTAAATTGTTTTCCCCCTTAAATTTGCCTCTTTGTATTTCCTAGAGTAAGAAATTAGGGCGGTTACATGTATTTCTAAACTTTGAAGAATGGAAATGTTATTTTCAGACCATCCCTACTTAGTTGTTTAGATAGGTTACGTATAAAGATTCAAAATCTAAACCCCTACTTGAAATATTTGTAAAGTACAGCCAATTAATATATTGCGAAATCCATGTTTGTAAAATCTTATTGTGAATAAACACGAGGGTCAGGAGTGTTGTTATGACGCAGGTCTGTGCATGACCGAGATAACCGTCAATGAGTGCCAGCCAGCCAATGGGCTTGCACTAGGATATATATCACTCATGACCTGGTGACAAATTTCTCGGAACACCGCTCGCTACAGCTCAAGCATAGCCTACAGGCAGGAGTGTGTTTGAAAACATTCCACAGATAGCTTTGTACCAATCACAGCAGTCTCTGTTTGCATAGCGACAGTGGTGGTCGATAGTGTGTACATCGTATACACATATACTCTAAATCATTAATGTATACAACACCTTATAACAAACGAAACGGTATAAACTTCCTACTACACTGATCAAACATGGGATACTTGAAAATTAAAATTACATCCTTTCACAGTCAAGTGTTCCAATATGCTATGTTTATACAGGAGTATATTTATGATCATAGACCAAAAACAGATTTTCAGGTAATGGGCTGAAATTGACAACCCGAAACTCACCATCAAAATTACAGTAGACAGTATCTCGTAGGAATGCACCTGAACCGAAGTCGATAACTTTGAGCTGTCCGGTTTTATCCACTAGAATGTTTTCATCCTTAATGTCTCTATGAACAACACCGGCTTTGTGAATGTTTGTAACTATTTCAAGTATTTGGCAGAAGAAGTCCCTCGCCCGATCTTCACTTAGAACAACCTTTTCTGTGATATAATCAAACAAGTCTGTCACTGGTTCTGGTCTTTCCATCACAATAATAAAACTGTCTGGTCTCTCATAGTAATCCAACATTTGAACAACTCCCGATACATGTTGAACTTTTCTTAATAAACATACTTCCATGGGAACAGTATATCCATTCAACTGAAAAACAAACATGCTACCATTACTAAATCGTTCATAATTAACATCAATATAATAAATATACAAACAAAAAGTTATTCTGAAATCTAAGATGAATTGACTGCCAATATAGGAAACATTTTCTGATATCATTGAGGTTTGTATTTTATTTTATTAATCAGAATGACTTTGAATCGGCAAATAAGAATTCTTACTTCACAATTTAACTGCCCATTAAGATTTCTGTAATGGAGACACCAAAATATACATGCTAGATAAGCATTAATATAGCCACATTTTAAAAATTAACTTATGGTGTTCAACTATGGTCTATTATTAATTATTTTAGAATTAACACAAATATGGTACAATTCATTATTTAAAACTTTTAAAGTTCAACAGATGTTACACAAAAAATGTTTTATGTTGGTCGTTAGTACCAACAAATATAGAAAAAGTATGAAGGAAAAAACACATCACTCCATATGGAATTTGTGTAACTCACCTGTCCCCATTCTGTGACTTTCGTTTTGGAAATGTGTTTGATTGCAACCTGAAAAACACAAGGACACAAATTTTAAAGTCAACTCAATAAAGTTTAAAGTTGGTATTTATTCAAAGAACTATAAATATCAAAGTAAAAGTGACTACTAATGCTGACCAATTCCAAATGAAAATTTATATTTTAGTAAACAAATGTACAGAACTAAATCCAATAAACATCCATAGAAACATATTTATACTAAAATAATAAATAGCCCAACTATGATTTTAAAACAATATGGTCTTTCCTGGGATTATTTATGGCACTTACATTTTAAAAATTCAGCAACAACATTTAGAATTTAAACTTTAATGTCTTAGTCTGGAGGAATTATCAAAGTAAGTCAAGTAGACAGAACCATGTTTGGGAATGGAAGTGTTTTTCTTACAGTCAGAGGTTTGATTACTTGTGTTGTACTCGTAGGCTTAAGTTTTACAAGTATTTTCAAGTGTCAATCCATTTCCACCCCAGTCAATTAAGGCAATCAGTTAAACCCATTACAAATAAATTAAAGCTGTTACACAGACACAAGCTATACATTATGGCTCTGAGTAAACCTAGGACTGATACCACACATTGTCAAACATGTTTGGCAAAGTATGGGTACCATATTTCAAATCAACACATGTAAAAATACTTACTGGAAAATTGTCTCTTTTTCGGACTCCTGAGAAAACTGTTCCAAATCCACCACTGCCCAAGATATTGCCAATATTGTAAGACTTCTCAAAACTGTCCTTATCTTTCACTGTAAAAAATAAAATAAGACATTTTAGTTACAAATTATGCGAACATCCACCCAACACACAACAACAACAAACAGAACAGTGTAAAACACGTTCACGGCAATACACGAAGTAGTTTACTATCAAACTCTCAAGTCTTCTTACCTTGTCGTTCTTTCTCCGAGTGGTAATTAGAATTGAATACATTTAATCCCATTTTCCTGGACAACATTGTTATACTCTGAGTGCATAAGTTAAACTATTTCAATGTAGTATGTGAAAGTTGAATATCCAGTGTATTTCCAAAACAAGTCCTACACGTTGAAGCCACTGTTTTCATCTGAGACTATTCATTCCATACCATCCTTGTACTATGAACGTTGAACCCCAAACAATGTCAGCGGAGGAATTTATTACTGGCTGTCTGGCTCCACCCACATTGGCCAGTGGCCAAAATATTTAAACTTTAATATTATTTCGCCTTTTTAATACTATATAGTACACGTTACCAATGTTTAATATTGCAATTAAATTTAATTCGATCGGATGAAAAATGTTGGAAATATTATGATGCAGACATAGAACTATATCTCGTCGAGTCGTGATTAGGTTGGCCCACTGCCAACTGTCCTCAGAGCTTGCGTACCAAGTAGTACAGGGCATTCACCACATTCTTTAATCACTTAACCAATGAAAACGCTTCCCGCCCTTAAGGATTTACGCACCCACCAATCGCTCTTTTTCCGTTTCATTCCTAATGAAAACAGCCACGCAGCATCTGGTTCATGCGGGCAGTAGGTACAAACAAACTGTAACCAGCTTGTAAGGCGGGAATCGAACAAAGACGATTACCATCCTCTTTTTTTACTCAATCGAAAGAAAAATAAGTGAAGTACGCTAAGTAAATATGACGGATCATAATAGTGATATATTTCAGTTATTATTCCCTTGCAAAAAATAGAAATGTTCACACTTATCAAAAAGTTCAGCCCGTTTCAAAATGTCATACTGAAGTTATTTGATCTTATATAATGCTAATATAGTGCATTGCATTGCCATAATTATATTATGTTGAATTGTGAGTATTATTTCATGAACATTATTTTCTAAAAACAAATAAAAAAATTGGCGTCGGCAACGTTCGGTAAAACATTGTACATTATTTTTACGATGTTAATTAAATAGGAGTAAATAACAAACATCGTAAAGTGAAACAGTTTCAATTAATTTATAGTATGCAAACTATGATACCAGTCTCCGTGGTGTAGTGGTTAGACCACCGGATCAAGATTGGGTACGAATCCCGCTAGAGACGTAGGAAGTTTTAATCGTTGTCCGGTGTAAAAGAAATAGAAGTCAATAGAAATATAGGTCCGAAACAGTGAAAACCACTTACACGTAGGCCTACCTGCCATGGTCCCGCTAATGATATAACAAAGGCTATGGTACGTACTGTCTTGTCTATAGGGAAATGCATATATAAAGATCCCTTAATTTGCTAGTACTTATCAAATAGGTGTAGCCGGTATCCTCTGTCATGTAGGCCTATTAACTACTGCCCTGAACAGTCGGGCCAGGCAGCAGAACTGTGTGTCCAGGACAGACGTGCTTGAACCTCATTTGGAAATACATGTCAACACGTGTAATAGTTATAACTTATTTTATGCATAATAATTCAGAAATTTTTAAGTTCTGTATAATAAATTCCCGCGTTATTGATACGCCTTTGGCCTACTTTGTAGAGCTATTCAAAACCTTTTTATGAAGTGGTTGCGTGGGTTTCCAAACAATTTTCAAAACGGATGCATTACCCATGTTTGTTACGGGATAGCTCAACAGCATGAAAAGATATTCACACACAATTCCAATCCACCAACACCTACCCGATGCTGCAGTAGCAGGTGTTAGAATGCCGCCAAGTTTTAAAGTGATCCTAAATTAACACCTATTTTAGGTGTGGAAATGGGATTTTAAAGATCAATCAATGCTTTATTGTACAAAACGCTCAGGTTGAACCAGTACAAACTGCAATATGGCTACACAAACAAAGAGCAGATAATTATTGATGCAGTGTCTAGTAATTGTTGTCGTAATATAATACAACAAAAACCGTAAATATACTAAATAATTATGATATAACAAGTTAGGCCTATGGCTATTACTATTAGAGCCTATACTATTTCCATTTCCCCCCAATTTTTCTGTTTATAAATGTAAAATGAACAATAATTTGCCACAAAGTAAACACTTTCTGTATTAATGTTTATGCCGTAGAGTGCATTTAGTTGATTTAGATCCATTCCAGGTTAATGAAAACAGATCAATCGGGTTGCCTTGCGACATCTAATGTTCTATAATGTAGCTGGAACTGCACGCGGGTAACCATGGCCGTATCCACAACAGCACCATCTGCGTCGCAGTAGTTACGTAGGTGCGTAACCAAGACGGACGGGTTGGTTGTGGCGATAAACCAAAACATGTTTCGCAAGTCACCGTGCTTTTCCCACGGGTACACTAATTCCGGGAATGTTCGGGTGTATATAAGTAGTAGCTATATTTAGAAAGGTAAACAAACATGTACATAACTGGATTGGCGGGTCTTTCGTCTTTTGCATGAATGACTTCACTGGGTGGCGATTTGTTATTGAATGCTACTGGTAGTGAATGTCCATTGCATATAATGGTCAATAGAAAGCTTGGTTAATTCAAAAACGACCTTGTTATGCTGTTTATATTTAATAAATATACCTATATAAATAATGTAATGGAACTTGTTTAAAATATCTCGAAGATTGTTATGTAACCGAGACGATTATCGCGTATATAATTATGTTGCATGTGTGAACACTATAGGTAGCCTGATGTGTGGATCTAATTATATAAATATGTTGTTCAAAAGTATTCTTCTGACGAAGAACGGCCGTTAATATGCTAATACAGTTTCAAATCGTGTTCAACTGTAATCCGGATGCACTTACCCACAGATTTAAATATAAATAGGTGAAAACTGTGAACATCGACAGAGCGAGGTTTCCATGCCGATCTAGAATGATCATTATACTCTGAGTTTGAACTCTGAAGAACCTAGAAACATTGTGGATCTGTTTGTGATTTCAATCAATCGTGCCATGCTTGTAAACATGAATAGCAATACAGTTGCGTAATATAATTCTAGTACTCATTTCAATATCTAAAGTTGTCATAGCTATTTATATACAGTAAATATGTGTAAAATCAATAGAGATATTAGGCGTACCGACATGAATATTGATATATTGTTGGTACAAACACAGTGAAATTACCCACATAAAAGACTTTGTAAATGAACAGAGCCAAACATAGCGGAAACACAGGGCGACAGTTGGGGCTGGGTATGTTACCCTCAGTCCTCTGCGATGTTCCGTGATAGTTTTGTGCACATCATTTTTCAAAACGATTCCCAGATGGAAATTGCAATTGCGAATACGATCCTGCTAAACTGCACACAACAAAGCCAGTACAACGATGAACTATAAATGGTGTTCGATGAAATCAAGTAGTACTATATTATTATTATTACAAACAATTTATTTTAGATCAATGAAAGGGAATGACTGGTACATGTATTTAAAAGGTGATTTTTATCTAATATAAAAGATAGAATTAAATTGTTTAACGACATCACTCGAGCACATTGATTGATTGATTGATTAATTAATTACTGCTGTTATTGCAAATCAAACGAGACGGTTCGGTAATTTCGACATAATTTATGGTTCTCCTGTACCTGGGTCGGACGTTCTATCTATACTGTTAGTACTATATATACTAGTAAGCTGGATCTACTACGTAAGATTAATGATAAGTAAGATTGGTGAAATTATATCCACAATAAATGATCCCAGTGTAAATTTGTGCATTCTATTTCAAAAAGATGTTAATAATTAGTTTTATTAGGTATGCAGAACCATATGGCCTTTTAAAATTCATATCGGAATTAGTAATAGTACATATTAATGCTGCAGTAAAGTATGACATTGTTGAAAGCGCTAAGTGAACAAGAGTTCTCGTTCCTGTTAAGGTGACAATAAGGCTGCAAGAGTAGTCTTTCGTTTTAAATTAATGGGTCATGTTTCAAGGGGTTTTTATACTTGATATGACCAAAACTTTTCTGGAGTTGAAGTATTTTTTAATGTTGCCAGTATGTTAACGAATCAATTTAGTTTCTTTAATTATTTGTCAAAACTGGTTTAAACGTATATATATCTGATTCCTCAGTCGCTGGCTACCGATATTAATGACCAAATTCAATTTCAGTTTAATATTTCTTACGCATCTCTTTCGACACATGAAAACAAAACATTTGACATCACAAGAACTATAACATAATAAAGTTCTACGTAGGCCTAGTGACCGAAGCTTTTCGGCAATTAAGATAATAAATATTGAATAATAATTTTTACAATTTATATATTACAAACCACTCACAATTACCAACAAATTATATAAAAGTATATTAATTAGTCCTAAATCAGTTTACGGAAAGCCGAATAAACCCAGCTAGCGGGCATGGAATAGGTTTGAACTAAATGAACCACATTAATCAGATTATAGTTACATAATTTGAACCTGCGTAACACATAATTATAATACAGTACATATAATATCCAATCAGCTCTCGGGTCTTTGCATAATGTAAGACACATTATCAGGAGTTACATGACTGTTCAGCATAATTATATGTACATGTAAATATTGTATTAACATACCACATGATACGTATTTACGTACGACATTAGAAGATAATATAATTATACACACAAACAAGTGCATAATAACTCTTCTACAAACGTAGCCAAAGTCAATATTTTACAAAATAAAACAGTGAGTGTATCAATAAACATGCTAGATAAGGAATTAGTTAAATATTTGTCAAATCATTATTTAAAACGATAAACAATATTTTAATAAATGATTAAGATTTAGTTGTCCATTGTTCAAACTTTTGGACGTACGTGTACGTAGTGAAAAGCTTTAAACTGCATCGATATAGGAAAACACAAGACACAGCTCTGACCTATATGTTGGTATTAATTACCGGTACACAGAGAAAGGAAGACTAAAATAGGTTCTATTCGGACTTATAATTTACAACAACAAAAAATCAGAAGGATATTGGTTTATACGCTCTGGCAGGATAGCACATACCACAACTTTTGTGTACCAGTCGTGGACCAATGGTTATAACGGGGGAAATATCTCAAGTTTACTCCGATGAGGATCGATCTTCCGATGTCACGTACCTCAGAAGGATGGTATACAACCGCACGGTCAGTGATAATAGGCCGTGTACCCAAAGGCAAGAAGACAATCATACCCATGGGACCCATGGGTATGGAAATGGGGGTGGGAATTAACTAGGGTCTCCACGAGTCCTAAATATTGGACTAGAGTACTCGATGATCAAACCCGACCCGGACCCGAGTACCCGACATTTACAGATGAAATGATAAGTATAAAGAATAAT
>JAULBR010093526.1:0-12018 GCA_032355825.1 Melanodrymia aurantiaca
GTCAGTGTTCGGTTGATATTTGGTCAATGTGCGTTGCTGACGGATGCTGTCGGATGGTGGCTGACCGACATTGACGCCGCCTGTCGCAACCTAGTGAAATGGGGGTGTTACTGCCATAGTGTGTAAAATAGTTCTGGCTGAACTAACGCTACTAATCGTTCACGTTTTGTGGAAAGCATGAACCATCCCAATACAATTAATTACCGATTAGGACCCACCTCAGAAACTACCTCTGGCGGTGGCCATCTTAGTTTTCAATATGGCTGCCATCTGGTGTATACTTCCCTCAATATCTTCAATTTTATGACAAGTACAGACATACTTTCAATGGCTACCCCATGTTTTAATTGCCATAGAATCATATGAAACCGTATACGACTTCCTGTAGTGGCAGGACATACATGTAGCAGAATATCCTGGTGGAAAAGCACTAGAAAGGTGACATGAGGTTTACCCTGATAGATATTAAAATAATAATCTTGCAAAAGAAATCCTTCACGAACAATGATGCAATCCTGATAACATAACATATTATTTAGGCTTGATGTCTGCTGAGTTACCTCGACAACTCGCAACAGTGCATCATACGCAGTTAGGTACATAACTTGACCAAACTCTGATTGTATTCACATGAACAAGTAAACTGGAGGAATTTAAGTAGTAGTAATGTAATATCTTTCGAGTTATTGGTACACGAGTGTCTGGTTGATCATCGAGTCCCCTCCATCAACCCCACTCTTCCCCCACCCCACTTTAAATGCTACTTAATAATAAAATTGGTTGAGGGATTCATGACCCTTGCAAGTTAATGTATGTAGAAAATAACTGATACTTTTGAGAGATCGTATCAGATGTTCTAGTCACACGATTGTGTTTTTGTGTCGAGGTTGTCGGCATCGTAGAGGTGAGCTTGTGTTAATATCAACCTCTATAAAAGCCACAGTTTCCGCATCGGTGCGACCACATTAGCAGCAATGCAAGAACTTTCAGATCAACAAATTCAAGCAATGGCTAGGTGGAAGCCTAGTAAATACAATTAATATACGCTTGATATAACAGACATAGCTTTGCTTCTAACTGGGTAGGTCTACAGAGTTGTGTGTAGTTGAATTATTTTTTTCTTTGCTTTATTTGTTTAGTTCTATTACTTTCATATGCATGACATTGCATTGAAATGGTTTGCAATATAGAATATACAATAAATAGGATGTGCCCATGTCTCACATGTTGACACCCAAAGGACATAGGCGTTAGCTTGTACGTTAAACTAGCAAAGTTTTTAATACGATGTTTTAGCCTTTTACGGTTTTATAGTTTCTCGTTATGATTTGAAGCTTTGTCCTGTGTTTGCTTGGATTGTTCTATTTTAATCGAATTTATATACACCGACTTCATGTTACGGTTAATTTGTGTATTCAGAGATTAGTGTTATCAAAGAAGTTACACTGTGGCAGTCATATTAACATCCAAGATGGGAGAGACTGATACAGATTGTCCGTGTTATCAACTGATACTACATGTAGATCACCTTAAACATTGAAAGTAGTTTCGTTGAATCGGTTAGACTCCCAACCACATTTAGCAAAAATACGGTTCAGACAGCGGCAATTTTGAAATCCAAGATTGCAGACACTGCAGGAAGTCATACAATTGAATGGTATCATGTGATTCTATGATCATAAAAACACGTGGTAGCCATTAAAAGTATGCCTCTACCTGGCCAAAAATTTAAGATGTTTGCGAAAATATAGACGGGATGGCGGCCAGATTAACATCCTAATGGGTCCTAATATATGGAGGTATACTACACACGTGCAAAGTGTCATACTTTCCTCACAAGATGAACAATTAGTTGGTACATGTATATGGTACTTAACTGTTGGACTATGCAGTATATGGCAACGTCTCCAGCTAACGGTATTTAAAAGTGCTTTGGTAGCCACGTGGCAGTGTTAAAGATAAATAATTGATATCCAGTAAAACAAATATCACAAGACAATCAATCACGTTTTAACAATGTAATTATTAAACAATGTATATCTAGATAACATTACACGAGTTTAGTAGCTACACCAAATACAAAGGTTTAATAATGCGGCTACTAAACAATAATTTCTAAGGTATACTATAAATATAAATATGAACAATCTGCCTATTAGGTTTTAATAGGTTTATTAATAATGATGAATGAGTGGGTGGGTGAGTGAGTGTTATAGCACACACACACACACACACACACACACACACACAGGCACGGACAGACAAGACACAGACACGGACAGACAGACACACACACGCACGCGCGCGCGCGCACACACATAAGAAAACACGCACGCACAGAGACACACACGTACGTACATACATACATACATACATACATACATACATACATACATACATACATACATACAAAGATTATGCTTTTCATTCTACTATATTTGGTTAATGCTGTGCTAGCAAAAAATATATATTGTATTATCTATTAATATGGCAAGATAGAAACAAAACAAGGTACATGTACGTTGCATAACACGATAAGAGAAAAGTAAAACAGTTCATCTTAGCGTAATCTAAATCATAAGCATACACAATAATTATAGTGCATGAATACTATATCTGTAAGTCTAGACTTTTAAGAAGAAGCCAACTTGAGAGGAAAACAAGGCTCCACTATGTAATGCTACAAACTACTGAACTGAACAGTTTTAGATGTCTTATCCTCTACAGGTTTAGACTTCGCCGCCTTTGGTACGGTCTGCCAACAAAGGCCGATACCCAATGACACCAAGGCTGTGCCCAAGGCATGAACACCAACTATTATTACGCTACGATTGGTTTTAGATGCCATATTCTCTGAATATTTAGACTCCCCAGCCCATGGTACGGCCTGCCTACAAAGACAGGAACCCAATGTCAAAGCTGTAACCAAGGCGAACAGCGACTATCTACTGGCTTCTGTATTTATGAGCCAAGTGAGAACATGGGTGACAACAATAACAATATACAGACCCTGTCGTAAAGCCCATGGGTGGCTAAGGAAGACTATAATTAACTCTCTGTATATATGATAGTATTAACTGCTTAGATATGGTTAATATAAATAATTATATTACTCTGATAGGACAATTCTGTCTCAACTATAACGTATTTACACACATAGGTCTGTGCAACAATAGAGCACTCATGGCATGTACAACGTGTCTCAACGATACCGAATTCTCAAGTCTACAGCATTCTCACACCTGATGCGACATCTCGACTCAAGTCTAGGGCATTCTCACACATGATGCGACATCTCGTCTCAAGTCTAGGGAATTATCACACCAGATGTGTCTTCTAGGGAATTCTCACACCCAATACGACATCCAGTCTCCACTCTATACGGCATGCTGTCACCCAATACGACATCCAGTCTAAACTTCATAACATTCTCACACCCAATACGACATACAGTCTGCACTCTGACATTCTGACACCCAATACGACATCCAGTTTGAACTTTATGACTTTCTGACACCCAATATGACATCCAGTCTGAACTCTGACATTCTAGCACCCAATACGACATCCAGTCTGAACTCTATAACATTCTGACACCCAATACGACATCCAGTCTGAACTCTATGACATTCTCACACCCAATACGACATCCAGTTTGAACTCTATAACATTCTCACACCCAATACCACATCCAGTCTGACATTCTGACACCCAATACGACATCCAGTCTGAACTCTATGACATTCTGACACCCAATATGATATCCAGTTTGAACTCTATAACATTCTCACACCCAATACCACATCCAGTCTGACATTCTCACACCCAATACGACATACAGTCTGAACTCGAGGGCATTCTCAAGGATGTACAATAACAACATCATATCTTAACTATAGAGTAGCATTTTGTTCCAGGAATAGGACACCAAATCAACGGTGGCAAGAAACGTGACTGGCTATAATTATAGCAATATTAAATTAATATGCAAACTTATTCTGATTATACTGACAAACAAACGTACATGCATTTGATGAAAAAAATGGACACAAGCCAATCATGAAATAAAATGTTCTTTTCCTGAATACCTTTTTCGCAATGTTTTTATAATTCATGAACTGAAACTTTATATTGCTGCATTATGTTTGTATTCAGTGTTCACTGATTGCATCTAGGTTATGTCCATGCTGTAGGCTTCAACCGCGTCGTGAATTAATCCAAGAGTTAAGTCAATGATATTTATTTGTTTTTTGTCACTGCACACTTGAGTTATTGGGATCTTTCCTTGGTCGGAAACGATGTGGTGTTTTCTTTGTTTATGGAATAAATCGCAATTCTCATCTTCCGTTGCATCATCTACCGCAATATCTCTCTCTCGGCAATCGTTTCTTATGTATGTATCTGTGTTGAGGACACTGGAATCGTGTGCATGAACACAATTGTGATTTCCAAAATGTTCAGTACCACAAATAACAGGATCAAAATTGCAGTCATGCATTTTCGTGCGTAACGGTCCTGTCTTAGCGGTTGCTTTCACATTTATAGAGTTGTTATTAGGACAAATACCAACGTACTTCTCTCTATCTAAAAGTTGTGTCTGATTTGGAAAATTAAATGCATCATTTTCAATTTTGACCTGTACATTCTGATATATGTAATTGAAATTGCTATTCTTTTCGTTGTATTTTCCATTATCTGCAAACACGGTCTGGTTTGAAAAAATGTCTTCGTTTTCAGTTTTGATGTGAACGCCAGAGAACATACCATGGTCTTGAGTATCTATATTCTTGTTCTGATCAACGTATTCTTTCGTCGGTTGTGTGTTCTCTCTTGCGCTGTGGACCACGTTTGATGACAATCGAAGTGCATTCATATCTACGTTATCTGGAACAAGACTACGTGTACCATTTGGACTTGCCATTCCTTCATCATTATTGCTTGGAGTCTTCATGGAGTAGTTTCCACTCGATCTAATATGGCACCAATCTGTTGACTGCAGATCCTGTAAATAGCCAGTGTGATTGACATCCTCGTTAGTGAGAAACATCAGCATGTTGGCTATCTCTGTCGTCGTTAGAGTGGCGTCAGGGGAGTCTTGGTCGGGAGACAGCGGTTCTGGGACAGGCGACAGCGATGAGCATGACGATGATATGGGTGACAGTGAAGTAGGTGACAGTGACGCTGGCACGGGTGACAGTGATGCTGATAAGGTTGACAACGATGATGGTGCGGGTGACAGTGATGCTGATAAGGTTGACATCGATGATGGTGCGGGTGACAGTGATGCTGATACAGGGGGAAGTGATACCAATAATAACGGCGACAGAGATGCAGTTGACCGTGACGAGAGTGAGAGTGATGCAGGTGACGGTGACAGTGAACCTGGCACTGTTGACAGAGATGCCAATGAACATGGTGGCATCGATTCTGACGTGGATGAAAGCGATGCCAATAAGCGAGACGACGATGTGGATAATAGTGACAGTGATGCTGATAATGGTGATAGCGAGAGTGATGAAAATGACAGAGAGTCTGAAACGGGTGACAGCGATGCTGGTGAGAGTGGGACAGTTGACGAATGTGACATTGACAATGGCGTTGGAAAGACAGATGATGACAGTGCTGGATGTGATGGTGACATGGTTGACAGTGAAGCTATAGCTGATGATGTTGAAGCTGAACTGGGTATCAGTACTGAGTTCAAGTACCTTCTTGGATAAACATTACATGGTAACTTTTCTCGAATATTCGTTGCGTTGTATTCTTTATTAGTAGAAGTCTCAGTGGCCACGGGCACAATGGATTTTGTAGACGAAATGCCCATCTGTGAGTCAAGTGCAAGTTCCCTTGTTTTACAATATTTCTGTTTGTCTGCCTGGCCGTATATCGACCTCGTCAAAAGAGACTTCAGTGTCGTAGAATTTTCCATGGGATCTTCCGCAGAATCTTGGTCTGACAAATGTCGGTCATCGTATGACATAGGTCGTTTTGGTTCATTGATTTGGATCCTGTTATCGCTGGACACTTTGTTTGGATGACAACGCTTCGATGATCGCCACTTAGACTTATCTTTCAACCGGCTCCGGTTCTTCTTGGGACGGCCCATCTTAATTGCTGAAAACATATACATTGAAACTATTTTTGCTAGACTAGTCTACATATTCGGCCTCCCTTCAAATCAAAAAAAAATAAAAATAAAAAATCATAGCCAGAATCAAAATTCTGCAAAGGCAAATTCATGTTATCGTGTCCTCAGAAATACATGTTTCGGTCAAATAGCTCTGCTTATAAAACTGTCTGACCAGATAACTGAAACCATTCAATTTGCAATGTCAGTCTGGATCTGAACTAACAGGGCGAGGTTTTTACGAAGTATCTCAAGAAGACCAATATTAGTCTATGATGCTTCACATTGACAAATTACTCAAATCCATGATTGCTTTTTGTGTGACTAATATAATTATAACTTGCTAGTTGAATTACGTTTATATCGAAGAATGTTATATATATTTTAAAGATATTAATTAGATTGTTCACGACCAATACCATTTTATTGTGGGCATAGTATAAAAGAGTAAATATTTAATAGTAAATGTTTAACAGTAGTCCAATCGAATTAGACTAAAATAGGCGCAACCGTCAATTAAATATATCACTAGCAAATTTGATATCATTAGAATCGTGTTATCTAGGGTAACATACTAATAGTCTCGGGTCTGCTGGGCAAACACGTTAATATAACTAACTAGACATGGGTAGGAAACAAATTTGGCAATCTGGTAAAATGATTTGGAATATATACAAGTAAAATCCCGTTAAAATGTGTCTCATTAAGGTAAATTAACGTAATACAAAGTTAATTCGCTTAATAACAATCATCAATGTGATTCTCGGAAAACATAAGGTATATGCAAAAGGGAAAAAACGTGGGTGTGAATTCCGAAATGAAATTTGCGAAGTCATGTACTGTTGAGGAATATTGTTGTTAGTATTATTATACTAGTACGTTTACATCAATTATTATAAACATTAATACAGCAAACAAACAAAAATTTGTTTCTTGTTACCCGACCAATACTATCTTTACAACCAGGAAACAATTATTGTTTTTAGAAAATAATTAGAAATGTTGGCGCTAATCTGCACATTTGGCAGTAAAATATGTTTTCGACATACCCATACTGTTTCTTTCAGAATATAATTGCTAAGCAATCAAGTGTATGTGCAAGAATCTTCGAATTATGTCTAAAATAGTCCTAACCGTGAACTAAATCTATCACCAACATAATTATTTGTTATCATGAGCAGCGCAATTTTATGTAGATTAATATACCCAGAACCTCGCATTGTATTATTTGTGCAGTGTTATACCACTTTAACTATAAAGAGGTAGATTTTTGATAAAATAATCGGAAATATAATTATGCAATGCCAAGCACATTAAAAATGTGTCTACTAAATCAGATTAATGTACAAAATATATAAACCTGCGATAAAGAAGGACCGTGCATAAATGTCAATATTTTCAACAACGTTCTGAAAAATGGGAAGGGGTAAAGCCATTTTAGGATAGCTTTTCTTTTGAAAACATCGGTCCACTTTGCATTCGAAGGTGAGGAAGGGTATCAAACCCATCTTAACTTTGTTCGAATTGAAAAAA
Source organism: Melanodrymia aurantiaca (assembly GCA_032355825.1). NCBI lineage: Eukaryota > Metazoa > Mollusca > Gastropoda > Neomphalida > Peltospiridae > Melanodrymia > Melanodrymia aurantiaca. Next base: position 7,661 of record JAULBR010093526.1, read on the forward strand.
AACCATTTACATTTATGCACGGTACATTGTCATACATAATGATTCTCCAAATAGTTAAACTTAAGTACATTTCACATGTACATCGAGACCAAAATCATGGGGTAAATGAAAGAAACAAATTGCAAAACGGCACTGCCGTGGATTAATTACGTAAGTAACTGTCATTTTCATTCAAAACAGAGTCAAACGATTGTTAAAGCCCATCACGTTTTCAGGGTGAGAAAAGTTACATGATTTTACGGAGACTGAGTATTAACTAATTTGGGTCGGTTTGTCCCCACACTTCAATTTAAATTACTGTATACTGGTGTCGAGAACAGTGTATACATAATTAAGAGTTTGTTACAAAGCTTGTGAAAGCTATTTTTCAAATACTGTCCTTTCGATTTTTACACAATTAACATTATTTCTAACGTTTAAGCTAAAGACGAGTAAAGTACCACAAACATAATTATTATCAAGTAGGCCTGGGTATAAGTTGTGATGAACTATAAATGGCAAAACAAATACATTAAGGACAGATAGTCATGTCAAGGTATCATTGGTGTCAAATTAAAGCGCTTAAAAAACCTAAACACATTACTGGTATTCGGGATGTAAATTGATAGGGACTACAGTGTGACATATCAATAAATGACGTCAGAAAAGAAAAACAAACCAGACCTCACAAGAATGATACTATAAGACAGTATCGTGGATGGTACAAATGAAAGAACTAGTATAAAATGATGTGGTGATAATTTTACCTCATAGGCTAGAGATTATTAAACTCTATACAACATGAGCGTGTTCCACAGGTAATATAATGTAGCAGCCACTGAGCGGTGCGAATGGGGAAAGCGATAGACGATTTCACGGTTCTCGTATAGCGGGACGGTAATGGCATCTAAACGACAAAACATTGACATGACCAACTGTGGCTATCACCAGGTAGTGTCGAAAGCTATAGACATGGCTGTGTTCTACCATCACGACAGATCACATACATGATACGTTGAACAGATTTTCCGACAGGTGAAAGGAGTATGTGTCATTATCGGCCTATCAAAATAACCTGCTTCACTATCAACACGGATCCTGATCGTGAGGTCTCCTGCTCAGCATCTGGATGATTCCAGGAAAAGTAAAAAAGCATGCGGTAGAACTTCGTCCACACACAGATAACGACAACCAGATGCACGTCCAGAACATGTGGCACACATCTTCAAGGCAAAATTGGTATCGATACTCTGGCATTTGAAGCTATCATGCCAATTAACACGTTAACATTTTGGTAGCAACCCGTGTGAAGACTATAAGACACATGCATTAGAAAACCGACCACGTGATCTTTAGACGCCAATCAAAACGAACACTCAATTTAGTCAAGCATGTCAACCGATACAAAAGAGCAACCCAGAAGAAAATCAATTGCATGTCAAAGATCAAATGTCATTGTCTAGTAAATTGCTATTATCCCTCCCACAATCCTGAAGTCGACAAATGAGAATGCTGCACAGAAAGATCTAACACGTATGGCAAATTGCACTTCCTATAACAGAAGTCAATACGGTAACCGTCGAAAATAGATCAACGCACGGAATTCATCATGTTGATTGTGCAGTTATTAGCCTCTGATGTCACTTTCACGTTCTACTCACTTCCTCTGATCACTTTGAAATCATATGGGACGTACCTTTCCTCAACGTTTCAAAGATAGCACGAACACAGATGACACTAGTACTGGTGGTGAAACAAGTAAACTTACTGACTTAAATCACTGACATGCTCATAATGCCAGTAACAGAGATCGCTACGGATATCTGTCGTTTACGATCATTACCAGCATCCCCAGCTCAGGATGTTTCTTTCGATTGTCCTCTTCGCACTTCTTTTGGTGTATTTCAATCGACACCATCAGATAACGTGCCAGGATGCTGTCGTGTGATACAAAAAATAATGAACAACACCCCGAAGTTACAGAAAAATCTCGCAACGACCGTTTCCAACGTTCAATATTCGTGAGCATGAGCATGTTCTATCAAAGTCGATATGTTCAGCGGATATCAGAAACGCAAGAGGCACTAATGTTTGACATTTGATGACCCGTATTACTGGCATTAAAGTCGTATGCAGTATATAGTCATCCGCCAAAGCTGCTTGAAGAGGATACACGTTCATTTTGCTGGCAAGAATCCGACAACGCCTCAATGACAATGATCTCATGTCTGTATCGACATCAAACGATACTGTCACGGTATTCAAATACATCACGTTATACCATGGAGTGAACAGTATCACTTTATATTTAGAAGTATAAGTGCTTTGGTTTCACAAGAGCTTTCATTTGACACCAATATTATCTTTATATGACTATCCGTTACCAGTGAAGTTGTATTTGACTTGTAGCAAACATTTAAGGTCATGACAATCGACATTATGTGGTGACAGAATTTTATGATACTTTCGGATTTGTGATCCTTGGGTCAAAATTTACAGAATACTACAATAGTATTGAAAAAACATTTACAAGTATCTTAACGAAATCTGGTTATTTCAACGGCACGAACAGTTTTCTCATGCACATAAAACATGTAACGTTTCGCCCAACAAACCCAATGTTAGGCTATGAGTATGCTGATCTACGTAAAATTACGCTTCTAACGGTAACGTCAAATATTTTGTAAGCTATTGTTTTATTGTTTGAATTGGCAGGTCAGTTGAGTTGCGATAGAGGTACAGTAGTCGGTGTGGGACTCGAATTAACATAATGTTGAGCTTTTGATGGAACTTGTTTTGTTTGATCCTTCGTTTAAAGAATCAAGTCCATAAACAAAAAGCATTAAGTTTCTTACCATCACGTGACATTCCCGAAGACACACACTTCCGGTAACGGCAGAATCGACAATTGTTGCGATTTCTTGGGTTTATGGTGCAAACTTGTTTGTTGGTGCAAACGTATGATCTATTTTCTAGCATGCCTCTGCGGAAGAATTTCTAAATGTAAAGAACAAAAATATTCTCATCTTTCAATACAGCTAATATTACACAAAATTACTGCCCCACCACGCTCTCTCCAACTCCCTCTCCCCTCCCCTACCCCCGACACACACACACACACACACGCACGCACGCACGCACGCACTCACACACACACACAGTTGCTGGCGTATTTCGTCGCATATGATATTTAATTCAGAGAAAAGTATCTTGAATTTACTAATAAAAGTGAATTTATATACAGGTACGCATCTAAAATATTAGTAATCATTGCGTTCACACAATCCGGAAATATTTTTGTTGCAAGATGTTCAAAACAGACGTAAGTTCAAGTACCGTAGTATATAATATCAAACTTTTATCAATTCTACCCTTTAACCCAAACTTAAAGGTGATAGCGTTTTGTTTCTTTTACTAAGGTATTTGCAACAACAACAAAACATGATTTCCTATGATTCCAATTGCTAGTATTTCCCAATTGATGACGTCTTAACCGTTGCATTCAGTGCTGCGTAATACCCCTGTCACACTCTACTGCGACCACGCTGGCGACCGCTTTGCGCTCCCAGATTTAGAAAATGTTCAACAAAGCGCAGAGACATCGCCGAAAATTGTGAAATCCATGATGACCAGACTGCTTACAATAGCTTACAGTACGCTCTTGGTTCGCTTATTACGATCTCACTGCGAGCCTATGCGTTCCCAGTTGGATCATCAGTGCTCTCTCAATGCGCTCTGTGCGCTCTCACTATGCTCTCAATACGTTTGCAAATCGCTCACTGCGCGTGCGCGACGTGCATAAATAGTCTCTGGCAGCCTGAGAGCACCGACGTCCGTGGAGTAGTTGTTATAACCCAGTCACACTCTACTGCGATCACGCTGGCGCTCCCACTGCGACCTGAAAAGTATGAAAGCGAGAGGCAAAGCGCAGTAAGGTCTTTGAGAACGATTTGGTGACGCAGTGGAAACTGTCAAGGACGGGAGAGGATCCCCCATGACCTGCCTTGAGCGCCAAACCTCCGCGCTTGCTTTGTCCCACCACAAAGCAAGCGCAGCTGGTCGGCGCTCTGACGAGGGCGGTGTAATGACGCAGTATAGTCGCCATGGCAGCGCAAAGCGAACTAGATGAACGTATGGTGGACGTAGCAACAACCCATAGAAGCGTATTGGGGTTGCTCAAATTGGTGGGCTGCCCGATTAGAAAATACAAACACACTTTTATTGCCGTGCGACGGGTGCTACTAAAACACGGAACGAAATGCGGAACGGAATGAAACTGTATTGTCTGTATTGAAAAAAACAAAACAAATGTAAATAAAGAGCTATTCTCAGACATGCATAAGCTTTAGTTAATAAAAATTTGCATATATTAAATAAAT
>JAULBR010093537.1:0-12016 GCA_032355825.1 Melanodrymia aurantiaca
CTTTTGACAAATTTTAATCGGGAATGGTCCTATCAAGGACGGCAGTAAAAATCCTGAATGTGTGACTGAGGCTTAATAGAGCATGTATAATGATTAACATTAACGCTTATTTAAATCTTATTGCCTACAATATCAATATATGTATATCCTGTGAGTTTCTGGTCATCGAAATGGTCTTCTTGTTCCTTCTTTTCGAAATTGTTATAGTAGCTTAATGTGTACCTTTGTCTAATATAATTTGTATCATTAAATTATCGTAGGCAAAAGTCCAATGACCATACTATGCTATTACAAACGCTGTGTGATACACAAATATTGATATTCTAAGTATTAAAATATAAGTAAATGTTAATTTTAATAAATATATAATTATGCTCTATTAGCTAGAAAGTTACAAATGGCATTAGATGCGTAAGTATGGTGGCACTCGTCTTCAAACTCGGGACTGGACCTTTAAAGGCACACTAATTGTAACATGTGTTTTTGGCTAATAGAAGATGTATTAAAATTAACATTTGCATTGTATTGCTTACAGTATTAATGAATTATATTTATATCCAATGCGTTTGTAGTAGCTTCATATCGTCCTTGAACTTTTGACTACAATAATTTAGTACGGTAAAAATGATTTAAGACAAAAGTACAAATTAAGCTACTACATGTAGAAAAATTTGGATGAAAAGAAACACATAGGATATACACATACTATAGTCATAACGAAAGCAACAAGATGTGAATAAATGTGAATTTTAATAATAAGAAATGCTCTATTAGCTAGAAATATGTTACAATGGTATAAGACGCACACGTACGGTGGCAGTCGTCTTAAAAGTCGGGACTGTCTCTTTAATACTAATAATAAGAAATGCTCCATTAGCCGTCCTGAAATTGCATAACCGGATTTTTTCCTAGTAAAAGTGTATAAAAAAATATAATTATACTAATACTGCAGTTGTATACTTACCAATGCACTTGCTGGTGATAAGTGATCGATCGAAACCTTGGTAACAAGTGCACAAGGACGTAGTTCCCGCTGTACGAATGCAAATTCCTCCAATGTCACAACCTAGAAGAAAGAGGTGGATAAAGATAAAGTTTGTTTGTTTGTTTGTTTAACGACATCACTAGAAACACATTGATTATTAATCAGCGGTTATTGGATGTCCAACGCACGGTTGTATCGACACTTAGTCACAGAAGAAACCCGCTGCCGCCATATAGGCTAGTCTTCTTCATCAAGTGATATTGTATGTACGAATTTTCCCACGTACGGGATAGCAGAGGACCACGGATTTTGGTGGACCAGTCGTGGATCACTGGTTGGAACGGGATATAACTCGACCTTGAGGAGGATCCATTCGGAGGTGTACGCTTTACCATTGGACTACCCCGCGCTTCCAAAAGAGGTAGATACACAGGCATCGTAACATAAAGTTAAAAATCAACCCAAAACGAATGTCTACACTACTACATTATTAAATAATACTATCTACTCTAATATTGCTAACATGGGATTCTGTGTCGACAAAATATTGTTATTACGAACTAACGTCTGGAGGTTCTACAAGGCAAAACATTTTATGAGCTATAGTTTCCGTTCCAGCCAGGGATACACGACTAGTTTATCAAATTACGTGATGACACGTATGCGATCCCTTACTGTTTTTCAGTAAGAGTAGCCCATGTAGCGGCGACAGCGGGTTTCCTCTTGAGACCATGGCGTCCAGTAACCGCTGATTTATAGTCGAGGTGTTTCATTGGCGTCGTTGAACAAACTTTATCGTTATAATAAATAAGGTGTTTTTTTTATAGAAAGTAAAGTTTGTTTTATTTAACGACGCCACATTGATTATAAATCAGCGGTTATTGTCACAGAGGAAACCCGCTGTCGCCGCTACATGGGCTACTCTTACCGAAAAACAGCAATTTTGTTTTGGCCCTATCCTATAGACAGGATAGCACCAACCACTGGCTTTTTTATAGTGTAGAATGTAATTATTACATATAATTATAAACGTGTGAGATAACAATATTGTACGTCACATTGTGAGATACTATTTTAACGTCACGAGTTGCGGCTTCAACGTTTTGTGACGTCACACTTCGCTTACAGGAACTAAATATTGACCGTGTTTCTATTAGTCCGAGAAAACTGACGAACAAAGGTCTAGATAGACATATTGCTGGCTGGATGACCCTTGGTCGTTTTGCTGGCTGGACAACCTCTTACAGGGTCGTTCAGCCAGAAAATGTCCATCTAGACCTTTGTCAGTCGTCCAGCCAGCAAAATTTCCATCTAGCTAGACCTTTGTCAGTCGGTTTTCTCTACTCCAACCCAGAGCGAGTGCTCTGCAAGGTTCAATGTGTAGATGTGCTTCCACGTACACCGACCAGTGTCCACAACTGATTTAACAGGCAGGTATGTACTGTACTGTCTGTGGGAATATAAAAGATCCCTTACAAATCAAATGCATAAAGAAGATCCGTTGCTACTGTAACGGTTTTCCTCTATTATACTAATACTAACTTCTGTCCTGGTCAAGCCGTCGAGTCAGCTGGAATGTGTGACAATGACAGACTTGCTTGAACGTTCATGGGATATAAGTTATAACTAATATAAATATACTTTTTGTGTTATTCATGCATAGACTGGATGGATACAATAACTTAAAATATACGAAAGATCTGACTCACCGCTATTCGGTCCATCCATACAGTTGTCGGGTGCTGAAAAAGAAAGAAAAAACAGAATTTATATTTGTCCATGTAAAAAGATAAAGTTTGTTTGTTTAACGACACCTCTGGAATACATTGATTTTTAATCAGCGGTTATTGGATGTCAAACGCACTGTTATAATGATATTTGGTCACAGAGGAAACCCGTTGTACTCTTTTCCAAAAAGCAGCAAACGTTCTTTCATGTACACTTTCCCATATACATAATATAACACACCACGGCCTTTGGTGGACCAGTCGTTAATCACTGGTTGGAACGGGAAATAAACCAACGGGTTCCCTGAGGAGGATCGATCTTTCGACCCATCGAGCCACGGCGAACGCTCCACCGTACAGTAACACATCACAACCAAAACAAGGTGAATGAAATTGCGTTTAGCTCTTAAGTAAACAACAATTATATTAATCATACACAATATTGAATGTTATTAAATACATTGTACATAGAATTTGACGCCGCCATCAAGGATGTAACCCTACATGACATCAGAAACGGATGACGTCAGTTGGCTTGGCAGTTACCGTACATGTTTCAAAGTAGTTTTCCCTAGGCTATTATCCGCGCCATCCTGCCCCCAAGTATGACCATGCTGCCGCTAGACCAAAACATGCCTTACTCCAATGGTTTTGTAAATTATCTCGCTTTTTTTTGCAGAAAATTCAATTTTATTAAACTTTTCCCAACCCCACTATTAAACACCATTATTAGACTTAATTAAATAAATTTAAATTGTGCGCTTAAATTTCCTTTACGAAAATAATATGCCGTGAAAACTTTTTAATTAGGCATGTATAGGATGACTATGTAGATGACGTAGTTAGCGTAGAAGACTTACTTGTAGCGTATGCTGAGAGTACCAAGCATGCTATCAGTATCAGATGCATTTCGTTATGTGATCAATCTTCCGCAGACGAGTTTCTTCTATAAAATGGTGGTTATGGTTTGTGTGGAATCGTCTGTGTGGAACTATTTATATAAGAAATGGAATGATTTTTAGGAGGATGTTGAACCAATATGTTTACAACTTGTTTGTGTTTGTGAGCCAACTTCACTTTGTTTGAAGACTGCAATGAAGGTTGACCATTCGGTGGTCTACCTTTTGGTGGTCAACCTTCTGCGTTGGTTCTGAATTGCGTAGAGGCACCATGCCCCAGACAGGCACTGACTGCAAAGACGTTAACACCGACCACACCCATTATTGAGGTGATGTATTGTGCAGCATCAAAGGCCATTGTAATGAGAATGTAGGTAACATAAAGATTGTTTATCTATCTGTATGTCACTGCAGGTCTTTTAACATCGTGTTGACGGACAGCTTGAGATTGAAAACAATCACTGTGTTATGGTAACGGTCCAGTATGCCGGCCGGCTATTCACTCTATCGTCATTGAGGTATTAGTTGACCCAGTGGTCTAGGATCTTAACTGTTGTATGGCTGTTAACTGTCAGTCAGAAGACTGCATTCAGTCTTGGAAGAAATTCTAAAAAAAGTTTGTTTTTCAATGTAATGTAATTTGATGTATACACTGTAAATAGAGGATCAAAACTTGAAATTATAATGAATTTTCAGTCACACAAATTCACTTTTACTGTTGTAATTTGAGAGAAATATAAATGTCAACACCAATAGCATAGCAACACATCGATATCTGAATAAAGCAGGGTCCAAGGTGTATACGGTCAAAGTAGAGATGTCTGTCGCTCACGAATAACAGCCAAAGAATCTAAACGACAAAACATTGACATAGACAAATGCATATTGAAGGGACATTGCGACAACATAGAGTTGGCATGTACTAACGCTTCTCTGCCAAAGTAGTGATGGTACCAGGTGTTCGCAAAAGATTATTTTATCTTCCTCATCCAATGACACCCGTCGTAAGCACAGCAATATTGTTTGTCCGCTGTCCTCGTCGAAACGATCAAAAGTATAAAACAGGTCAAAGTAACCTATTGTATCAGACATCTGTGTAAAATCATTGGGTTTTCTCAAACTTAAAATAAATAACAAACGCGTAATTAGTGGTCAAGTCCCCATTTATGTCGATCAGCATTCTACTATACGTTATGCTCCTGCTTAAATATAGCTGTTATATTTACTACTACTTTATATGGTATTTTCATTATAATTTATATTGATCTTATGCTTTCAAGTTTTGTTATGATCATGCTAGATCTGTAGCCCACTCGCCCTGAAGAAGTCCACAGTTTTCACCAGGTGGTTTTGGGAGCCTCAGAGTTTGTTTTTATTCATTCCAACTCCCTCCGACCATGTCTGGTGTCTCAGTCTCAGAGTGCTGTATGTTGGGCAGTCTTGGAGTATGTGCGTTTGTTTTTGGAATCCTGTACCACTAGTGTGTGAGAGCTTGAGTCTGTTTAAATGGCTCTGTAGTTTGCCGTGGTCTGTTCGCAGTCTGACTAGGATTGTCTGCTGATGCCTTTCAAGAGAATATTGATCTAAAACGACCAAAAAGCCCTTGTCCCGTCTCGAAAAAAAGTTCAAATGGTTTTATGGTAAACATTAAATTTTAAATTGCACGATACGATGCAACATTAACAAAAATTAATATGATGCCTGTAGCGTTTCTCCGAGGTCTCTACTTCCCCCGTGAAAGTAAAACTATGTATTTTTGTTATATAAAAATATTGGTACAGCGAATTCCATCTAAGAAAACCTTTAGAAATATTTCTAAGGGTTTTCTTAAATGGAATTCGCAGAATCAGCGTTTTCAAATACATGTATATTTATTACATTTCACATTTAAAAAAAAAATAGTAGTAGTAGTAGTAGTCGCTTAATATGGTCCTTGGACTTTTGCCTACAATAATTTATTTAGACAAAAGGATACAGTAAGGTACTATAACAGTTTGGATGTCCAGAAACACATTTAGTACGTATTAAATTATTGTAGGCAAAAGTCCATAGTATATATTAAGCTACTATAAACGCATTGTATATACACATATTGATATTGTAAGTACTATTACATGTATGTAAGTAAATGTACTGTTGGAAATGTGTTCGAGTCAAGTGATGGCTATAACTGATCAGGTCCGTTAATGCATGGGATTTTCTGAGGGGAAGTTAGGATGGTTTTTTCGTGTGTGAAAAACTGTACCTTCAATAGCAAGAATGTTTTTATTTTGTTTTACAATATTGCGCTTTTTAAATAACATTTATCATTGGATGGTTCAGACGAACCGGCCTGGTACAACGAACGACATCTTTACAACACCGAGGAGTGCAGCCTTCTGTCAGCTTATTTATGTTATATAACTTGATTTCTTTCATCGTTTGAGTAATAAATAAAATACTATGTATACACGTTCCGGAAAGATACCGTTTTCAAATGTACATTCACTTGCTTTCGCTCGTGATGCACGATTGGAAACACACTCACAGGAACTCGTTTAGTATTCTATATCATATCCAATGCGTTTGTAGTAGCTTAATAATTATGGTCCTTGGACTTTGCTGTGGCACGTGACAAATACGTTTAGGCAAAAGTACACATTAAGCTACAGTAACAAGACATACGTTGGATATACATATATACTGATATTGTAAGCACTAAGATGTAAATACATGTTCATTTTTAATAACAAAAGAGCTAGAAATGTTTCGCAAGCACGGTGGTATTCGTTTTAAAACTCGGCATTGTTTGTTGTGGTTGCAGAGCCATTACCTCTTTAATTGCTAGCATTATGAAAGCGATAATAAAAGACATTCTTAAAAGAAAGGGAGACGTGAACGCCCTCTGGTGATTAACGAGCGTGTCAGTCTGGCCTTTGACCTATGTCAGGTACACATTCCACCCGAAATGTTGCTTGTCATCTCCCCACAACACTGACTGACTGACTGTCCGACAGGATCACAGCATACTGGAAAACAACACTGGTCGTAAACAAACACAAACATCTTACTGCGTGCTTATAAACATGCGAGAGGAATCTAGCTGGTTGGTTAGGGTGTTCAGCAAGAGTTGCAAGAGTTGCTTCAGGTCAAAGGATCGATCTTCCTCAGTAGACCCGTTAGAACGATCCAATTTTCACATTCCTCTACTGGTATATTAAGGATGTGTCAATTCCAAAGTGCATATATTTGTGCGTATGTATGTATTGTATGTATGTATGTAACATACAGTATGTATGTATGTATGTATCTATCTATCACGCACGCACGCGCGTACACACACATACATAATTATAATACTCATACACCCGTTTCTGTTATATTCTAAACCACTGACCTGAAATTCTGTAGGCAATTATTTAATAGGTTGTACACGAGGTGATCTGTCATAAGATAATTATAATTAATATCTTGGAACAACCCGTGTACTAAGTATATATATTGTGTTTTCTATATTGTGTATTCTATACTTATATGTGTGTGTGAGCGTGCGTGCGTGCGCGTGCTTGTGATTAAGGAAAGACAATGCAACACAATGCATGATGGATGTATAATAGTTAATGATGTTTCTTTTTATAATAATAACAAAACAAAAGTTGTGTCAGCTGTTTAGATCAAATTAATGTACATTGCTTAACGGAGCGTTAAACAAGAAAGGTATAGTATGCTCAGTATGGGTGCTTTGTATTGATTCATTTGTTGACTAGATCATATTATGTCTGAATTTGTTTAATTTATTATCATTGGAAAACCATTTGGGTATATACGTTGTATCTCACGATTATTTGTGTGTGTGTGCGTGCGTGCGTACTAACGATTGTTTGTGTACATTGTATGCACACTGACGACAGTTTAATGTCGTTGAGACTTTTAAGCATACACAGGTGCATATAAAATACAAATAGTTTACTATAGTTAATACAACTTCCTATAAAAGTACTATAGCCATTGATGCTATGTTGAAGAATATACTAAAACGAGTTGTCTTCTCAGACGAATTTTGAGTTTTACCCAGCGGTTTTCCTCTTAAGTTCATGCCAGTTATCTCCCATTGATAAGAAAGACGAAATTTCGTTGATGTTAATTATATGTTCTTACTTTCAATCAGATTAATTTCACATAATAGTAATAATATAAACTGATTAATTTGATATAATATTAATGTATCTGAAGCACTAGTTTACATTGGGCAGTTAAATATGAGCAAAACAGCACTTTCAATTAACTTCCTCTATTCCTACCTGGAGAGCGGGGCGTAGTTCAGTGCAAGAGTGTCTATAGGTCGACAGATCGATCCTCATCAATGAACCCGTGAGGTTATTTCCCGTTCCAACCAGTGAGCAACGACTGGTCCATCAAAGGTTGCAGTGTGTGCTATCCTGTGTGTGGGGAAGTGCACATAAAATATCCCTTTCTGGTATTCGAAGAAAAGTAGCGGCAGCGGATTTCTCCTGTGACCAAGTGTTGATATAACCGTGCGTTTGACATCCAATAACCGCTAATTAATAATCAATGTGTTCTAGTTGTGTCGTTAAACAAACCATCTTTATCCGTGTTAGAAGCTAATCCTGTTTGTAACAGTTCTAGTTCTATATTATTAAATTAACATTAGTACTTACAATATTAATACTAGTATACGTATATATCATATGTGTTTCTTGTCATCCAAATTGTTGTATACATGTAGTAGCTTAATATGTACTGTTGCCTAAAATCATCCAAGGACCATATTAAGCTACTACAAACGCATTGGATACACACATTGATATTGGAAGCAATAAGATGTAAGTAAATGTTAATTTTAATAATAATAAATACACCGTTAATCAGAAATATGTTATAGATAGCATTTTATTGTCCACTGGACTGAATTATCCGGATTTAAGAGGTGCTAGATAAATCTGTCCAGACCCACGTGTTGTTGATACGCATCACCGATGTTTATGATGTTCTTGTAATATTTATTCGCAGTTTCCAATTCATGTTGTATTATTTTTCACATTAAATATTTTAGCAAATGCACATTTTCACATTTATATCTTATATTAAGGTTATTACGTGTCTTTTTATCTTAGGGATTATATTTGTGTACAATGCTAGATATCATTTTTACAAAACCAGTGAACGTCTCATGGTATCTGACCGAACGAAAGTGAGGTCAGATACCATGGGAAGTTCACGAGTTTCATAAACATTATATATAGCAACAACGAGTGTGGTATTTTATTTATTACCCACCTTTAAATAATATAGGGCCTAAAATGTGACCAAAAACCTTATGTAAACATTTTTGCTTTTCGATACTGGATTTCAATTGACATAACAAACCATTGCACCTTTTACCAAGTGTTTCCGCATTGAGAAATGGTTCACTATATTTCCGCTAATTCTCAGTGACGTAGCCAGGGAGTGGTATAAACGTACTCCCCCTTAATTTCCCTTAGTTCTAGTTTCTTAAATCGAAACGCAGCTAGAAGTTGCGTATATATATAATACTAGTATCTGATTATGTACAATATGAATCCAAACAAAAGGCTAAAACCGATGCATAATTCCACATTCTAACAAAACGTCTCCCTCGAAACACATGTTTTCTCTACGCCACTGATTATGCTAATAATGAACTCACAAACCACAACTGATAATAATTATAACTGATAATAATATTTAATTTGTCGACAAACAATTCAACAAGTAACAAGTGTGGGTGAACACTGACCATTTACAAACTTTTAGCTGGCGAACGGAGCTGAGTTCACAGGAAAACGATTTTAGTCAACTTTCACATCAAGTTTTTGTTGTTTGGCAGGCGGGGACTATGTTTATGTTTATGGTGGACTCGTATAAGTGGAACCTAGAAAGTCAAATGGGTTTGTTTTGAATCTGTTGCTGTTAGGTTAACAATTTGTTTTGACCGAGCGACAGTGAGATCATCAGGTGCATTGGAGGAGGAAATTAAGTTACTGATTTGTCGGTGTTGGACATGTTACTGTAGTTATTAATACTTTGCATGTTTCGGTGGCCAGATATTTGAATAATTTCAGTGGGAGGGACATTCTTTTCTCACGAGTTTGAATCATGGTGTTTCGACGATGACAGCCCGACTAACATGGAAATAGCACAAGCAAGGAGTGCGACTGAAAAGTTAATATTGCTAATATAAACAGTGTGTATCAAGTGTGGATGCACCGGATATTGATTTTTTTCTCTCTTTCTTTTACGTTTGTATCCCTTTGCAAAATGAACCTCCCACCCACCATTAGGCATATCCTGCTAACTTTGATAACACTCTTAACCTTATTTTTTTAAATCGATGTCCAGTATCCATTTTTGTCATTTTTTTCTCCGATGTAATGGATAGTATTAAATAAATTCCTATATATTAATTTGCTTCAATTATATATATTGTATAAAATTTAAATTACAAAATAACAACGTACACAAACATTTATTAATGTATGTTTCATTATTTCATGATACACAACCGGAAATGGAATCTGTTCATATCATAGTCCACGAAGATGATCCATCTACATCCAATAAAGCAGTTGTCACTACAGATTGTTCCAAACCTAAAAGAAAAGAAAAAACAATAGTACCACGGGTGAAAGACGTGGATAATGCATTACTGGATTTAGCCACTGAAGAACATTCAGCTAAAATGGCTTTGTTAAAAGAACAGCATTCAGCAAAACAATTATTGAAAACCAGACATGTGAAATGCACAGTGGAGATCACACACGGTTTAAACCAGGTGTAACCCATAGGTTTACAAAATCCACCGATAACCCAGACATACGAAATCGGCCCAATAGGTTTATCCCCTAACTATCCTACACAAAAGAATGTGATATTAAAACTGAATTGATCATAACATTAGTAACTTTATTAAACATATTATTCATTTATAGGCCAAAATAAATACCTCTATTTTCTTCAACATCTAAGTAAACATCTGCCATTTTTTGTACTATTACCTATTATTTACTTTTAACAAAGCATATCTCTTACCAATATCATCAGTGACTATGCAATTGTCTTTAATAGCATGGAGTGGACCATATTTGTTGGAACAAACAAACTGTTGTATTATCAAATAAAGGTGAAGTAGTTAATTGCACAATATTTTGTCATTTCAAATAAAAGTCTTACTGAATCCACTAACTTTCATTTCATTACACTTTATATTTAACGTTAATTTATTATTTTGCAATTATTATTACAATTTTACCTTTGCAGCTTTCTATTCCGACTTTAATCCCACATATTCCCTCTTTTTCACCGAACAGATCCATAAAGAGACAATCTATCATACACATAGGGGTAGGAGGACCACCACCTCCTGTGTGTGGCCTCTTTATGGCATCGGGTTTGTCTTTAGCTATTGATAAATATAAAATTCAAATTATATATCATATTCAGTTTCAGACTTAAATGGTCTCAAATAAATGTCATTTTATTAAACCAAATATCATTACCATGTTCCCGTCACTCCAACTTAACAGAATGTGCTCTGTTTATTTTTTGGTTTCACAACATTGATCGACATAAAAGGAACAATGAAAATGGACAAAGATTTTTATTAACTTATTTATTGATTGTTAAGTTTCAATTATTACTCATTTTTTAACCTTTATAAATTTTTGTTATTATTATTATTAAAATAAGTTTTCTTCTTTGCATATACTTCACTCATTTATAATTTATTAATATTTTGTGATATTTAGTAATAGGTCTGCACTGTATATATTCACAGGAATATAGCACGTTAGTGATTTTTGTTCTTCAAATTGTTTGTTTTCATTCACTCATTATTCCATGATGGATATTTCAAAAACCATATGTTTTGTGTTGTCAATTAATCCAAATTTACTTCTTTCCAATCATTAAGTATTACAGATGTTTCTTGCATTGTTACCAAAATACAATGGTTTGTAATAAAACATATCTGATTTTCAGTAATTGCAAATGGTGTTATTCTTCTTCATCATCAAAGTATGCACATTATAAAAATTATATTACATCTGCCATTACATATACAGGGCTGGCCAAACGATAACTGTCGCAAACGTTTATTATCATAAGGAATGTGTCTACCTGTTCACTTCGGCCGATTTACGAAACGTACCAGAATTTACTTTATTTTGTTCTAAAGGGCTAGTAAGATTCATTGTGCGTTACTAACTTTAACATGCTACTAGCTCGGTTGGCTAGTAGAAATGTTTACTTTTGGCCAGCCCTACATATAGTATGATGTACATACATTTATTATCCATATGGTTACATAAGAACAGGAGCGGGATGTAGCTCAGAGGTAAGATGTCCGCTTGTGGCGGGATGGGTCGAGAGATCGATCCTCCACAGCG
>JAULBR010093548.1:0-21896 GCA_032355825.1 Melanodrymia aurantiaca
GTCCACAACTGGTCTAACAAAGGCCATGGTATGTGCTAACCTGTCTGTGGGAAAGTGCATATGAAAGATCCCTTGCTTCTTATCAATTTGGAGTAGCGGGTTTCCTCTTTCATACTAACACTAACTTCTGTCATGGGCAGACAGTCGAGACAGCTGGACTGTGTGACGACAGACGTGCTTGAACCTTAATTGGATATAAGCATGTAAATATGTTATAACTAACCATTACATATTATATGTATTACAGTTAACATAATTGAGAATTTCCCACTATCTTTTATCAATAATACAATAATGACCTGTAGGACAGTAGTGGACTTGGTGTAAAACCTGACTAAGTACTGTTCACTCTGTTCAAATCAGAATCTATCTAATCCACAAATCAGTCCCATAATTATCTGGTACACAATAAGTAGATTGTATTCGTTAAAAATTAATCATTGTTGATAATAACAATAGGGTCACAACATGAGATCTTATGTCCTTTTAACGAAAAAAGTTAAAAATATAAAAATATGCAACAAATAAAAATTAACAAACCTTTTCTAAAATGGCATCGAGTAATGGCATGTTGGCTTCTTGGGCCTTGATTGTATGTGAAAAGAATGCATACGTCTTGTTTGGTAAGAGTACGTCTATTGGCACTTGCTTCACTCCGATCACTAAAGATGCTTCACTAATATCTTCTTGAATAATTGCACCCCGTTCAGCATATTCCTGTCATAATGAAGTTTTAAAAATTAGGAGAATGAGTCTTATATGAAAATTTATACATACCGGGTAATTATGTATGTACAATGAAATTAATTTTGTTTATGAAAATATACATTTACATCAACTTCAACCAAATAATCAACATTAGAATTTGTTTATTTTTCTTAACTCAAGTTTGGATGAAAACAAAATGGTTTTTTAAATGAAATTTAACATATTTGTTTGATTTAAATTGTAAATAAGTTTTAAGTCTAATTTTGGCTATATAGATACTCTTTTTATTTGTCAATGTAGTTTCAACATGATAAATAAATTATACTTTAGAATTTGCCGGGTATCTAATGATGCTAAAATACAAGTCAGCAATGGTGTACAGTACTATTATCTAAACAGTAATCAGACTATAATTCAAACTTCACAATGCAATTGAAATCTGCTGTATTTGTTTATGTTCATATCAAGGTAGTGCACTGTGGTAATGTAATTATGTGGAAGTGAGTAGGTTGATTTTATTATTATCAGTATTACTAGTATATGTGTACTTGTTTTCAATGGCATTGTAATTGACTGGAGACTGTCAATACACTCTAGGAGTAGGATACAAACATTTTGTTTTTGCATCAATAGACATCACTTACTATTTATGTCTGACAGCTAATATTTTATGTCGCTTAATATGTCAGAAATTTGACTTTCAATAAATTTCAAGTTCGCTAATATTTTATGATTTACACTACAGGGCCCGGTTGTTCGAAAACTGGGTTAGCGCTAACCCTGAGTTAAGTGTCTAACCATTATTTAAATTTAACTACTGATTAATGATTGCGTGTTTCAAACGTTGGTTAGCCATAACTATGAGTTAAATATATCCTAACCCAGCTTTTAACCTGTGATTAGCCAACCCTGGTTTAAGGAATTTAATCCATGATTAGTGTTAACCAGTGGTTAAGTTTACCCAAGATTCGAACAACCGGGCCCTGAATTTTCAGGTGAGTTACACATATTATAAGATAAATGATATCAATGATCATGCTGTAACTATGATGTGTACATGTAAGCTTACATTCTAAAATACTTACTTGCATATTATACGCTCGTCTGTTTGATGGCTGTATAATGACCTTTATACCTTGTTTGACCAGTTTACCAGCATGTGAAGGTGAAAGTGGTGCTCTGCGCTCCCAAACATTGATTGTTTCCCGTCGAATTGCCATCACCTTGGGGCCATCGCTCATACAACGCCAGAACAATGCCACCATGACATCGTGCTGCTGTTGCTGCCGTTGAAAAATCTGGTTCCCTGCTTGACGCAGCATTCTTACCATATAGTTGCTGAAATTTGAAAACGAAACGTTTTGAACTATATAGATTTTTTTGTGCAACAGTTGTTTTGTATAAACCTTTTTTAATATTTTTGGGGGGATTTTTTTTTTATCAGTCCCTTATTTATAAACATTCCATAATTATGATGGAGAAAAAAAAAAAGTGAATTGTTTTTAAATTAAGATAATAGGAAAATATATATTAATTATATTTTTAATTAACTAATTAACTAAATAAAATAGATATCAGCACTTCCAATTTCTCTGTAACGGCATATATATCGATTATAAATTATTTTACAAGGGAGACCAAGTTTAATATAAAAGGACCCATGAAGATATTCTTCAAATTACTGCACACCTTGGAAATGTCATTGGAAAATACCTAATGTGAAAAGATTACAAGTACTTTTAAATATCTGTGACAATGATCTAGCCATGGTAAACATCTTCAAAAAAAATATAGTAAAAGCCTGTTACTTTAAAAAAAACCAGGACAAGAAACATGTCTTTTTTTTACTTGGCCTTATAACTAACAACATTTTGTTGAGCCTGGGATTTGTTTCAGGTCAAACACTATTTTGCCTGGAATATAACACTACAGCAGAAAGTTATGAAGTGATGACAGGACATAAATCTAACCCCACAGCAGCTGTGTATCATACAGGTCTCGAGTTGTTCAACTTGTTGCAGTTTGGAATATCAAAATTTAATTGAAACAACTACATGATCATACAAATGATACATGCAACATATTGTCATATTCTTTGAATTCTCGAAGACTAAAAAGTGAAATCAAACCACACTGAACTGGTTGCCTATGGCATTATTACAAATTACAATGTGTTAAGCTGGAACACAAACCGTGGCTGAACATGCATGGCCATAACTTCAGTCAAGGTTGCCTTGACGGCTTCCGAGCGTGAACAAATTACAAGAAAACCCTCAACCACTGAATAATCTAAAGAGTTCCGCAATGTCAAGTCATTAACTTTTCAAATAAACACCCTACATCTACTGTCTTACCAATATCCTATTGTATTCTAATTATCGTTTCAATTGAGCGTTCGCTAAATGAACAAAATATCGGAAAATATCCAGGTATTTCCCCTAAAAGCAGCAACGAAGTAGGCACCGTCCACCTTGGAACATTTTGTTGTCTTAGATCACGTGACTTAACATCTAGCCAATGAAAATTGTTAAAATCACTCACACCTTCTACATTGGGTCACACTTGATTTATTTTACAACAGAGTGGTTCTATTTTGTAAGAATGAGATCACTGAATTTTAGGCCCATAGACAGGATTTTGAGAAGTGGGTGGTCGTTTAGTTTTATAGTGAGACACACGAGTGCGCGATATAAACAATTTTAGCATTGAAGAAAAAGTCACCAGTAGCCGACCCCCACCCCCACTCCCACCCCCACCCCACAGGCTACGGACCTGAGATGCATGGTTGGATATTGTTTATGTCTGTGGGATATTATAGCTAGCTAGGCTACAATTTTGTGTTTAATTTTTAAATTAATGAAATGAACCCCATTTCAAATTAACACTTTGTGGACAGTTAGTTCTCACCGATCGCCCATTAGCAGGATTAGTGCGGAAGCCGGTTATAATTAGTAGGCCTACGTGCCACTTTTAAAAAATCATTTTCTATCTCATAAATTTTATGATACTATTTCGTATTTGCGAAATAATCTAAGTTGTAATCATGAGTGAACTAATTCGCAATTAGGCCTACGAAATAACACGATGTCGAGATCTTGACTTATTAATATTATTTTGAGATCTCGACTTATTATCTCGAGATCTAAACTTATTAGGCCCTACCTATCTAGAGATCTCGAGTAGGCCTAATTAAACATTTTGTTTTCGGCTAATAAACAATACAATGGAATAATTAAAGACGATCGCTCACTATTTCTCGTGACTGCGGGGATGTGAAATATGTAAAACATTTTTCTAAAATAAATTTAATATGAAATTATTGTAGGTTTATACATATCCAAGGATCATACATAGCTACTACAAACTATTAACACACCGACTATACACTGTACATTATGATATTTATGATAAGAGTGCATGCACCATGTTAAAGACACATTTAATCTATAGATCTATATTTATATAAATATATGCAATTTACATTTAGGAGTTCACTGATGTAAAATACGTAAAACAATACAAAGCGAACTGTAATACTGCTTGCCAGATTAAATTCCTATTATTGGTGTTGGTAACACTTAAAAGAGTTCAGCCCAGCTTCCATCTTTTAAATCAAAATGTTAAGACAAATGTTCTAAAAATGTTGTAAGTTTGAACTAATATTTATTAATCATTCGTGGTGCCGTTCTAGCCAGTGCAAGATTCCGTTTTGACCATATGTTTTGGTGCCGTTTTAGCCAAAGGGAGGTGCCGTTTTCGCCAATGATCGGTGCCGTTTTAGCCAAAACGTTGCCGTTTTAGTTTGATCCTATTTTCCGCCAAAATACCTGAAAAATCGTATTACAACGTAATGAGTTAGCATCATGTCTGAACGAGACTACAAGTGCGTTGAAAAACAGAGTTATCGCCCTTTGCCATCTGTCAAGATTTTGTAAAGTTCTTGTAAGATTTTCCCCTTTTGAGGGAATTTAATATCTTATCTAGAGATGATTGCCACAAACAACATATTATAGGATTGTTTAGATGTCTAGAGACAACTATGTATTTGAGATACCATCACCACACCAAATTGTATTACAACTATTAAAAAACGCGAGCGCTGTGCCACAGCCTGTGGCGTATGAAAGAATTTGAATATTATAAATCATTAAATGTTACTGTACTGTTGCGCGAACAACATCGCAATAAATTTTAAAAAATAAAACAAACCCGTTCTACTTTGAAGCGTGACACTATCGAACAAACCGAAAATGGGCTAAACTTCCTAATTGCGTTATAGCAAATTTTTCTGCTCAAAATGATAAAATAATTCAGAAATACGAAAAGATGATTAAGATCTCCCCTACCCTTTCTTTTTTGTTATAGGTATATAACAGCAATGCTGCATTAAAGGTACAATCCCAAGTTTTAAGCCGTGTGCCACCATACCAGGCCCGTAGCCAGGGGGTGCAATGGGTGCGAACCTCCTCCCGTGAGAATTGGGGGTTCTGCTAAAAATGTATAATGCTTTCTATTTCCTAAGTATTTTAACATTTACCCTAACAGATGGCTGTACTAAATGCTAATTTAAACCATTATTGAAAGCCCGACTTCTGATATTATTTGGCTCGTCTCTGTAAAAGCTCAAATAGAAATTTCAGCATTCGGAAATTTAAGTAGATGTTTTGTGGCCTAAAATGGTACATGTGTTATACAAATAATATTACATGGCATCGTTATTGGTGTTTTCTATTGAGAATCAGTCTATCATTTTATAAGTGTGCACTATTTTATCGACTCATAAACTATGTGCTACAACCTCACAATACTTGAAATAAAATATTAAAAACCTATGAGAAATAGCCCCAGAATGCACCTCTGACCATCTACATTTAAAAATGTTCTGGGGATGGTGGGGGTGACCCCGAACCCCCGGGTGCCTTCGGCACTCCTGATATAAATTTAGTTCCACCTAATTTGTAGACGCACCCCACCACGAATATGGCTGGCTATGGGCCTGCATGCGTGCGCATCTGTAACAATTTAAACAAACATCTTAACCTCTACAGAGGAGAATCGAACCAGGACCCTCTGTGTGAGTGTCCAGTACACTACCGATGGCTCTAAAGGGAAGTTCCCTCTAGCTTGAGCTGGTAGGAACACTTTATACCAACACTGCTATATGCAGTTATAGTTTATACTCCCCACACAAGTGGAGTTGATGTAGGAACTGAGTGTGTATTCTTAACATGTTAGTATAAAAGTCAGTGCACGACCTTAGCGGTATCCCTGGGTATTTTGGCTACCAGAGTTTCAAAGCTAGTAGTGCATTGGGTTTAGGTAAATTAATGTTCGATGGAGTCAAGGGTACCGTATAATTATAGTGTTTGACTTGTCCTTCCATACATACTTCCAATTCATTTCCACCGCGGTCTTCTATACTAATCATTATAGGGTCGTCAAACTTCGTAACCCTCCCCCTCCCTAGTCTTCCTATTTAGCATGGATTGGGTTTTTGTAGATAACTTTTATTTGGGACAACATAGAGAACAAAGATATCTAATTTGGAAATGCTTGAGGTTTGATAGTTTGGATGATCGATACACCTACCAAAAACAACATTGCAACACCAACTGCTAATGTTATATTCTGTGGTATGAACTGTCGATTGAAAAAAACTGCAGAAACATTCGTTGCGATAAATGAAAACAATTGTTCTGAAGTTACCATATATTTCATATCTGATAGCTGATGATTAATTAATCAATGTTTTGTAGTATTGTAGCTAAACACACTTCATCTTTTTCAGAATTCTCAACCATTTTCATCAACATCATGACATCTGGTTCATACCGTTGGGAGTCTATGAAATCAATGCCAACCAAACGTGTATTTGCTTCTCCCGCTACACACAAAGGGCAGGTATATGTTCTTGGTGGCTGTGATGATAAAGGTATTCCATTGAGCAACTTTGAAGTGTATAATCCTGCCACACGCAAATGGACTAAGCTGGATGATATGCCCACTAAACGGGCAGCCCCTGGTGTTGCTGTTGTTGACAATAAAATTGTAGCCCTCGGTGGTGTTGCAGAGGATCAAACACCACTTGATGTGGTTGAAATGTATGACATTGAAGAAAAGA
Source organism: Melanodrymia aurantiaca (assembly GCA_032355825.1). NCBI lineage: Eukaryota > Metazoa > Mollusca > Gastropoda > Neomphalida > Peltospiridae > Melanodrymia > Melanodrymia aurantiaca. The sequence goes on from JAULBR010093548.1 coordinate 6,830, forward strand.
AATGGACAAAACTAAGCGGTCTGAAAGAAAGACTTCTGGGTGTGTCTGTGGTTGTAAAAGGTCAGTTCACTGCTGCAACTGCAGACAAGTAACAAAACAAAAATTTAACAAAATTTTAGAATGATTTTATTTCTTTGTGGTTCTTGAGATATAATTATAGTTAATTACTTTATCCAATTTCAACCTGAACCAATGTACATCAGTTTATAGCATGAGCCAAATAACAAGTCCTGCCATGCAGAACTGTGGTTTCAGTGTTTATTTATTTTTGTAATATGAATCTCCTGTTTTTTGGTCTAATCTCCTGTCTCCTTTTATGCCAGTGTTCAAGGTTGACATGCCTGAGATTGTTGTCTAATTGATATCCACCACAATGTTACATTATATTGAGATAATATGTACAGTATTCGATTTAATTGTGAAAAGTTACATACTTGTATATACACATACATGATTTTGTTATGCTACTTTCAGATAATAAGATATTAGTATTTGGAGGAATGGCTCTGGATACAAATTCTCGAGATTATTTCTGCTCATTTGATATTGGTACAAACCAATGGAAAGAACTGCCATCAATGCCAACTGCCAGATATGCATCATCATCATTTCTTCTTGGTGACAAGTTGTATGTGATTGGTAAGCAAATTATTTTACTTCACCCCTTCCTAACAGCAGCTGCTAATGGCACTGAAAATTCAAGACAAAATTCCCATTTTGGCACAAAAATATTTTTAGATATAATTTTGTTCTAAATTATGATTAAAATTATGCTAATTTTTTCAATTCTGTCAGCCAAGGAAAAAATAATGTATAAATCCTTGAAACAGCGAGATTTTAGGTAAAACAATTGTCTGGTTTAACAAGACAATGAACCTACATTTGTAGTTGCTTACATATATGAGCGGTACCTATTAGCAAGTAATTTATCAATGTTCATCTTTATAATTATTTAGGTGGCCGTCAAGGCAAGATACCAACTGCAGCATTTGAAGTATACAATATAAGTAGAGAGAAGTGGGAACAATTGCCTGATATTCCGAGTAAGCGAGTTTTTTCAATGTATGTAGCAACTGGCAAACACATCTTTAGTATTGGAGGTCTTCAACAACCAGCACAAAAAGGTTTTTCTGACGCTTGTGAAGTTTTTGATCTTGATAAAAGTAAGTTTTTATGTGGTTTGCTTTTCTAAGGGTAATCAGTTGTCATCCTGATGAGTATTTTACATTAATTTAGTTTAAAAAAATATATGTATAAAATATGTAAAGATAAATTGCAGATTATCTGTTTTGAGTGAAAATAAAGCTCTTGCCTGACATAGTTTCTTGTAATTCTAAGTGTCGAGTATGTTTTTGTATTTATATTGTCAATAGGCAAGTTTAAATAGCTATTAAAAGTTTGAAGCTATAGTGTCTCAATACTAATACATGTACTTTAATATTTCCTAAAACATACACTTGCATGAAGTCACAAACTTGAAGTAAAAAGCTTTCTAGAGAGATAGAAAATACATTACCCTTTTTCTCTCTATTTCTCTGTTGTACAAAATTGGTGTTTTGACAGTCAGCTGTTGCAACGACTGTAGCTGAATATAACAGCAACCCCTATACAATGTACATGTAGCTCAATCTATTCTGTTGTCTTTTTTTCAGAAGTGTGGACAGTGGGCCAGCCAATGCCAACAAAAAGGGGCGATTTTGCTATTGGAATAGTTGGGGTAAAAGTTATATGTGCTGGAGGATTAGGTTAGTAATCGGAACTGTGGCTGATTTCGGTTTTCAACATGATTTGTAATCAGCTGAAGTGTTCTGACTGTAGCTTTTTAAAAATCATTGTTTGCCGAAGTAAGAATTGTGTGATATATGAGGTAATAAAATGTTGTTTTATTCTCATGTTACACTTGTTGCATTATTATGTTTACCAAACGTAGACATTGTTATGTATAATAATGTTTTATGTGTTCATTTATTTTGTAATATGAATCGTCTGGTGTTTTTTTTATAATCTCCCGTTTTAGGAAAAATACTTAATGGAATTATGTTTATTTATCAATAATAATGTACATTAGTTCAATAAGTATATTCTGTGTTAGTTTTATATCCCACCTCTTTTAATCGACATTATGTATTATGACCATTTAGAAACTTAATTATCTTTCTGTTTGTAGGAAATAACGGTAAGCCATTGAACACAGTAGAATGTTACGATCAAGAAAATGATACGTGGACACAGATCTGTGATCTACCAACACCTCACTGCTCCTGTGCATATGAAACAATAGACGGTTGTCTGCATGTGATTGGTGGACTATCCAAACAGGGACCTAGTGGAAGCATGGAAGCACTTAGCTTCAGATGAATATTTACCTCAGTGACATGACTGGTTGTTTGTTGATTGCTTATAGATTGTACATCAAGATATCAAGACAGGACCGCCATCATTGTGGTGCAACCTACTCTCTTATTGGCTCTTAAAATAAGATCCTGTTTCTGAAAACTGGCTGCCTGTACCTGACATTCTTTGTTTTGTAATAAATACCCTGTATTTTACTTTCTAAGAGGGAACCGGTCGAGCATTTTTTTCTAAAAAATGTTATGTTCTCTTACGCATTTAATTTAAATTGCGTTTTACGTCTCATGACTACATGCAACCATGTACATGTTTTCGATGTGTAATGTCTGATAAATTCAGTGCAAAAACCTGTTGACATTTTCTTAAAGCTTGATAAACAAAATGTAGTGACATGTTCTCTATAAGCTAGTAAAACAAAACATAACAGGTTCTTTTTAAGATATAAAATTGCTGACATGTCCTCTTTAAGCTAGAGAAACAAAAACTAATGACATGTTCTCTTTAATTGAAAGATACAAAATCTGAGGGCATTGTTTTAAGCTATAGATACAAAATCTGATACAAAACTTGATAACACATTCTCTTTAAGCTAAGATACAAAACCTGATTACTGGTTCCATTTAAACTATAGATACAAAACCTGATGACAGGCTCCCTGACGACATTTTGCAGCAAAGGTTTCCGCTCAGCTACATCTCCAGACAATAGCGTGACCGTAGACTGTATTAACAATTCAGCTTCTAGTTTCAGCGATCAATTCGTACGTTGTAGACTGGGCAATTTTACGTAATATAATGACATTTTGACATTTCTGTTGTTATTCGTAGTCATATAAATTATAATAGTCAAGCAGACAAACTAGGACAGTGTTTTTGCTTCTGTGTACATATGCAGCAAAGTCATTTTTATGTGGTTGACTACATGACTTCCTCGCGTGATCCCAATTTTCCTGCCAAAATGTTGACCGATTGTCTTTAAGCTATAGATACTAAATCTGATGACAGGTACTCTTATAGCTAGAGAAATGAAACAAACAGTGACATTTAAGCTAGTGAAACAAAGATATATGTTGAAAGATGTCGACTAACACTTGATGTTGTATTGTGAGTTTATCCTGTTAGCAGCTAAATTAACTATTACAGTGGCTAATTACCAAGCAAACATTTCTTCTGCAACAAGTATGTTGCTTGCTTGCTTGTCGTTGTTTGTTTGCCTGTGTGTGTCTGTTGAACTCCTAGACGGCTTGACAAATGTTTTGGTGTGTATGTTCCTTAGAAGCGCTACTGCTTGTAGTTTATCCTACATCTATTTGCTAAAAAGGTCAGATCTCGAGATTACAACGTTAACAAGTTTGCTTTTCTGGATTTTACTGCATATTGTTCAAACTTTACACGTTGAAGAAAATGACAATTTTTCGTTTTCTTGACATTTTAATGTACATTTAGCTAGCACATCGTCAGGCAAACAAAGTTTGTATTTAATGTTTTTACTTAATTTCAAAGTTAGTATAATTAAGATGTGGATGAAAATTGCTTTTTACCCGTTTCGTTAACTAACAAACATTTTACTTACTATCAAACATCACACATATACTGGGACGTGGGTATATATATCATCCTTGCAAAACAAATTTCATACATTGTAGTCATGGTCAACAGGCCCAAAGTTTGAGAAAAATGAAAATTTTGTTTGGTTAATTATAATGTTTGATTCAGATAGCACATCATGATATAAACAATGTTGGTATTTCATATTTTACCTCTCGTCAATGTCTCCAAAATAAGTCTGAAAATGTTTGACCTATTATACCAAATTTGACATACGGTACATGATGATGTACTAACGAGTACATGTATTTGACATACGATCATGTGACTAACTATCTAACATTTGCTCTAGATACTATCCAGCATTATTACTAGGTCACGCTCATGCACTTAATTCGACGTCTTGTTGATTTTATGGCTAGAAATTATATTAATTTTTGGCTACATTTAGGTTACATTTATTTCCTAAAGTATTTTGTTTTAGTAATGTTAATAATTGTAAAATTGAATGTTTTACAAAAACCTGCTATTGGCTAAGAGCTATTTTATGAAAGAAAAGTTAAATACACTCTTTCACAAATTCCACCTACAATGTCATGCACTGCTTACACATGGTTTACATGGCACAAGTTCTTTTGTCACATACAGTGACAGCACATACCATGGTTTACATTGCACAAGTTTAACTATTGTCACCTGCAATGTCAGTGTATTACCCCAAGTTTCATATTACATAAGTTTAACTATTGCCTCCTACAATGTCAGTGTATTACCCCAAGTTTCATATTGCATAAGTTTAACTATTGTCACCTACAATGTCAGTGCATTACCCCAAGTTTCATATTGCACACGTTTAACTATTGTCACCTACAATGTCATAAGTCTAACTATTGCCTCCTATAATGTCAGTGCATTACCCCAAGTTTCATATTGCATAAGTTTAACTATTGCCTCCTATAATGTCAGTGTATTACCCCAAGTTTCATATTGCACAAGTTTAACTATTGCCTCCTACAATGTCAGTGTATTACCCCAAGTTTCATATTGCATAAGTTTAACTATTGCCTCCTATAATGTCAGTGTATTACCATAAGTTTCATATTGCATAAGTTTAACTATTGTCACCTACAATGTCAGTGTATTACCCCAAGTTTCATATTGCATAAGTTTAACTATTGCCACCTATAATGTCGGTGTATTACCCCAAATTTCATATTGCATAAGTTTAACTATTGCCTCCTATAATGTCATGTTTACTTAAATATGTGGGTTTCTTTTTTTAAAAGAATATTGTCACAAACCTCAAGTTTTCTTATCTGTGATATATTGTATAAATCTGTATTATAAGCTGTAGTAAAGTTCTGTATTTATAACATCAAATGTGGAACCCTATTGATACATGTATTGAGTTTGCTATTTTAAAGATAAATGCTTTGTTCAGATCATTTGTAATCATATCTCATGTATTTTTCAGTAATATTCATTCAACCATAGCTAAGGTAATGTTCATTGTTCCGTTGGCTACTCATCTCATACTAGTATATGACAATGATATTATTGTCTGTAATATACAAATGCAGTTATACTTCGCGTCTGAACATTTGTAGTATGTTTTTCATAGATTACTTTAGTGTCGTTTAATGTAGAGAAAAAAGGTAAACAGTTTTGAAATTTGAAAAAGTCCTATTTTTGTGTGCAAATTATAGAACGTTAGGTTAAGAAATAGAAATATTTTAATGCAAATACATATACAAAAAATGGTCTGAAAAATCCATTGTCGGCCATTGAAAATTGGGTATTTTTCTGTAGGTTTTTTGTATGTATTATTTGTTAACGTAACGTTCTATAACTTGCACACAAAAATAGGGCTTGTTTTTTATTTTCAAAAATATTTACCTTTTGTCTCTACGTTAAACGAAACTAAAGTTATCTACAAAAAACATACGACAAAGGTTGTGACACGAAGTATAGATAAACTACCAAGAGAGAAGAAAGAGTCATTAGCACAGCCTTGAAGCTGTGTCTTAGTACTTCGTAGTGAACTGTGCTGGGTTGTGGCTGGGGGATGGTTGAGTGCACTTCTTAATTAGATAAAAACAAACTTAGAATGATCCTTAGAAAAACCCATAGCATGACTGTGTGGTTCCATTTGTTATGAATCAATAGTTTTGTAAACAAACTTGTCTGTACACGTTTATACTAACATAGGTCATCACAAAACCCATGTTCATGGGTGAACAAAAGTAAATTTGTGTCACTGAAAATTCATTATAATTTCAAGTTTTGATCCTCTATTTACAGAGCGGTAGAATGTCTGCTTGTGGCGGGATGGGTCGAGGGATCGATCCTCCACAGCGCAAAACATTTTATGGGCTATTTTCCATTCCTGTCAGTGGTTCACGACTGGTTTATCAAATTCCATGGTGTGTGCTATTCGGTCTATGGGATAGTGCACATAAAAGACCCCTTGCTGTTTTTCGGTAAGAGCAGCTCATGAAGCGGCGACAGTGGGTTTCCTCTGTGACCATGTGTCGATATAACCATGCATCTGACGTCCAATAACAGCTGATTTATAATCAATGTGTTTCTAGTGGCGTCGTTAAATAAAACAAATTTTACTTTTCCTCTATTTACACTGTATACATAAAATTACATTACATAAATAAAATTAAAAAAACTTTTAGAATTTCTTCCACGACTGAATTCAGTCTCCTGACTGACAGCTAACACCCTTGTATATTGTATGCATTGTATTCAAACTGAAACAGCATTAAGAATCTTCGATTGTTTGGCCAGTATTTACTGCAATTTTCTTTTGCACCAATTTAGAACTATATTTGTATTCTATACACAATTTGATCAACTTAAACTCTATAATTATTTCTGTGTAACAGTGTTATATACAATTTGATAAGCTTATGTCTGTACATTGTATTTATGAGTTATATAGAGAATAATACACGAGTGACTCTCGGAGATGATTCATCTTATGAGATGTTTAAAATTTACTCATTAGATACATTTTTAAACATCGAGTTGTAAGCTAAATCGTCTTCAACGGACACGAGTGTAGTATTCTATTTCGTACATTGCTTCTAAAACTTTTTATTATTAAATTGTAAATTATTTGGACGATACAGCCAGCGTGAACTGATTTTCACACCTCGGTGACTACAGCCAAGTTCTAGCTTCGTTGTTACGTTAATCAGAAGTCATGACCTCTCAAAAGTTGTCTTACCCATTGTGACAGATCATTTATCTCATACAGGTGTCCCAGTAACCGCGGTGTAAGTAATTTGATCAGTTTAAACGTCTATATTTACATGTACATGTTAAAATATATACAGTAGTCATCTAAACAAATGAATACCTGACTATAACAACGTCCCAACTCCCTATGATCACTCAGTGGAGTTGGGACGTTATCATATTCAGGTATGTGTTTAGATCAACTACTGGTATGTCATTATTTTAAATCCAAATGTTCCTTTGTTCTACTGGAATGATAGTGATGATTGTTCAATTCTGCTTCCATCTGTATGCCATTCACCATGCTTCTCTTGTTAACATCCGATATATATCGGATTTGTTATGTTGCATATCGTTGCCCTTTTTATAAATGCATTTACGCTAGTTTACAATATCATGCCTTAACACATTTTTATTGTAATAAACCGTTGAAAGAAATGACATTATTGGCTATTTTTTACTCATGTGCAGGACACAAAAAGCTGTACTTAGAATTTATCTCAGTCAGTGGTTTTCCTGTTCAAACCATTGCTCCAGTTTGTTTATCAAAGGCAGGAATATTCTTCCATATTTTATAACATTGTGTATATGATACAAATGAGAAGGCCATGGCTTAGCACAAGAGCGTCCATCCGTGGCTTGAAGGATCGATCCTGCTCAGGGGACCTGTTGGGTTTTTCCCATTCCAACCAGTGATCCACAACTAGTTTACCAAAGGCTGTGGTGTGTTCTAATAGAACACAATCTTTTATGTGCACTTTCCCACAGACAGAATAGTCTGTGAGGAAGTGTACAGAAAAGTTCTCTTGCTGTTTGAAGAAGAGTAGCCTAAGTGGTGGTGGCAGCAGGTTTCCTCTTGACCAAGTGTCAATAAAACAGTGCGTTTGACATCCAATAACTACATATTAATAATCAATGTGTTCCAGTTGTGTCATTAAACAAATAGTAATGTTCAGATGATGTATATTTTAAAGTTGACCAAAGAAATATTAGAAAATGTAAAACATACAATTAATATCAAAATAGGTTTATTAGCTCAACAGTATAACAAAGAATAAAACATACAGCAAAACATTAATACTTTGTTTTCCACATATAGCTATAAATTGACACAAATACACACGAAATGCCCACATTGCTGGTTACATAAACTGACAAAGCAAATCAACCACAGCTTTAATATGCATGTAAAAGTCTGTATATACACAGCATATACATTTTATGAGGACATACAAATGAAAATTCCATCATGAGAAACAACATTTGTAGTAAATAGTACTTGGCCGTTAATAAACTAATATAATTTTATAACACAAGCAATGTTTTATTGCACAAACTTTTTATTTTTATTTGTGGGTGATATTTAGAAACTACATTATATGCAAGCTACAATGCATACCCAGTCATAACTGAATATTTCTTCACTTTCAAAAGTAATCATTTAATAGATTTCGTGGTGGGGGGTGGGGTTCATTTATAAAGGCACTTGTTTGACAAAGACCATTGTTATTAATGTGTTATCTGTAGATATGTTATCTGGAAATGTTTGTTATAACCATTATAATTTAAAGGTATTACCATAGAAACATGTCAGGAAACTATGCCGAGTGATGTGAATTCTCCCCATATGTTTGGATTTGTTAAACTTTGTCTTATTGAGCATTATAGTTCAGAGACAAAAACAAATCTGAACGAAATAACAATTTGTTCGTGTTATTGTTAATATGTAAGTATTAAAATTTAGTTGTAAAGAATGTCTTTAATTTCTTTTAGATTTATCAATGTAAAACAAAAATAACTTTTGCGTGATCAGTTTTGCCGATTCTCGCCGTTTGTACATTGTCATACATCAATCAATCTAAAACAAATAAGAGAACATCCTTAAATCACACAATATGATACATATACTGTCAGAATTCAGTAACATTTACAATGCAAATAAAAATTAACATAATATGATACGGGTATTCTGCCAGAACTAAGCAAATGATCATGGCACTTCATTAATACACATGTAAAGGGACATTAACAAACATGGCTGCTCTAAATCTGAAAGACAGATAATTAAACAAAAATATTGTTATAAATAATAGTAACAACAATCCAGAAACGTTTAGAGCATAAATTTGAAATTTCGGCATAACTAACTCTAATGACCATTTTGCAGTGTTTATACACAACCCACTTGAGACAACATTGTTTTAGTTACAAATCGTACCAAATTCTTTTATCACCATACATGTAGCTCTCACTCTTGTAGAATTTCGATTTATTATTATAAAGCATGAAATCAAAACAAATGTAATATACTCATTAAGTATGTATTACTTGTATGTACAGAAAATTTATAATTCAATTGCAAACTAAAATGTCTCCATTTTGTTTTTATGTTACTAAATCAACAACGTAACTAAACATGTAAAATAACTATCACTCATTGCTATAGAATCATTGTTTAAATTAATCTTATTATATTATATGTTAGTCAATGTGTAAAATTAGGCAATATGTACATTGCCTGAAAATTTTAGGCAATATGTAAAGTGCCTGATTCACTCAGGCAATGTGTACATTTATTTAATAAACAAGCAGTGAATATACCATATGAAACATAGTTCCATTTGAATTAGCATGTTTAAGACGTCTACAGACATGACAGTATAGACAGATGAAAGACCTTCACCATTACGATAGTTTACTTGAACATGAGATCAATCTCCTTTAGCATCATTATAGTACCATATTTGGCTATTGATGATATTGAATATAATAATGGAGCAAAACACTCAAATATATGAATACCGTAATTAAATATATGTACACCCATCCATATACAAAAAGAAATAATTCTTCATCATACACATTTTATATTAAAAAGGTTACAGTATAGTCTAGGTTTTTAAACTTTGTTGATACATGTACTTGGCAGTAAAATTCTTTTATTAAAAGTATTGACTACGTAGTAACAGTTTTATTTAGCTCTCTTAATAAAATTCTTAACAGGCATGAGAGACTTGTTATAATTTCAAATTTTTGGAAAGAAAAAAAAAGTAATACATGTATCGGTACATGTAAAAAAAAATTATATTCATAAAGATTCATCAAAAACATGATTTTGTTCTCCACGTGCTTGGAAATCAGATTTGAGGCCGTCCACAGATACAATTATTATTGGGGAGCATGCACCTGCAACCATCTAAATAGCACAGGAATATTGTGCGCTCGAACAGACACTTTATTCACTTAAAATGTTCAGTTTTTATTTTAGATCACTCTCATTAAAAAATGTGTATTTGTAGATAAATCAGAATTCTGATTGTAGCCATCATGAGATGTTACACCTCATAAATCTACAATGTAACACACAGCATAAATACTTGTAAAAAATATTCAACAACAATATATCCCTGTATCCTCGAACAAAATCATCACATCAGGTACGATTAACACACAACCGTTCAGTGAAAACTGAATGACTGGAATTATTGAAAGGTTCTGTAATTATGATATAGTGGACCAGACAAGCTGGAAAAATTTGATGACGATAACATGTTAAGTTGTTATAAAAAAACCCAGACCTTTTTCTTTAAAGTCTGAGGATGAAAAAGGAATCAAATGCAAGTTGGCATTGAGATCTATATTATTGGAGATGATTGACAGATTTAGCAACAGTTCAACTTGAACCTCATTTGTATCAGTATCATGGTAATGTTAGAAATGGTTTGGAACAGTTTCCAAAGCTTCATCGCCTGAACGGGACCGATCAACATTCTGTAATGTAAAACATTAATATAAATTTAATAAGTAATTATAATCAAAAGAAAAATAAATTGTCCGACAGACTGAAAAACACTAATAATTGTACATTGTTTAATTTTATCCAAAGAATTGTATTAATGAAATACCAGTTAATTATAGGTGGGGTTATATCATTGTGGTTGTGGGCAAGCTTCCCATATCCATCACGGAGGGTAAAAATCTTGTTACAGGTGGGTGGGGAGTGACATACAATGTACTCTGTTTGAACTTGCTAAGAAAGTTTTTAAATCGAAGTTCTCTTAGATTAATATACTAGTAATCTGAAGACATAATAAATTAAAAGAATATGGTAAATAAATAAAATGTTTAAAGAGGCAGCCATCAATTTTTCCTTTGGACTCATAGGTAAATTAAAGCCCAAATGTAACATAAATTTATCAGTTTGACCGATATATTTATGAAGAACATTTTTCGTGGCCGTTCCTTTTGTTAACTTGGTCATTAAATCGGTACTTCATTGTATTGTTGGTATATTTATTTGAGCAGTTGGTTCAAAAGTTTTGATCAATAAAGAAACTTGTATTAGGTACATGAATAGCACAGAAAAAAGTGCTCTACACAATGGCTTCCCATTTTCTATATCTTGCACATTGTGAAAAAAGTTAATAAATTCCCCGAAATTAAATATAAGACAAACCTTTGGTTTTTCACGATGTGTGTTGACAGCATCTATTTTCAGACTTATAAATTCGACCCTACATCCATAGGCAACCGGGGTTAGCTTGATCACCATGTGTAGAGGGACTTTCAGATATGGAAGATCTACTAATTAAAAAGATTAATAATACACAAGTATATATATATATGTACATAATGTACATAACATTACATCAGTCCAATCATCTACTCCAGTCGGCTCAATTTTGAATATGTGGCTATTTCCAAAAGTCGAGCTCAACATCTTTCTTGACATCGCAAGTTTCACCAGGAAAGAAAAAGATAGGCCACGGTTGCCACCAGACATGCTGAAAATTCTCAATTGTGTGTAGAAGAAAATTTCAACAGGCATATGTTTACTTCACAAATCATTTGGCCATTCGTGAAAACAATCCACATATTGTGAGTTGACATAATGTACTTGACAAAAAAGTATAAATTTATGAAAAGAAAATGAAAATTTCTTGGTTGTTAAAAACCAACAGATGGTCGTAATGAAGAAATTATATTAAAACTATTTCCTGCAAATATTTTCAAACACATGTCACCATAAAAAGTGTGAGAAAAACCAAAAAAACATTAATTCTGTGCAAACATATCTATGAAACATAATCTACATGCAGACTTACAACAAATAAAGCCACACACATCTACATCTACATCTACCAAGCAAACCGAATGCTCACCAGTCATGCTGGAATAATAGATGCTGACAGATATGATTTAAATGTTGAAATCTGATCACTATGATTTTTGTACTGGTCAGTATATAATGGGAGTAATCAATATTCGAACACATATTAGACAAATTTATCATAATGTAACCTAAAAATAATAGAATACATGTAATTATTATTTGCTTATTTGCAAAATTACAAATAGTCGCACACTTGGTCAAAGTGTTTTTCTAAGGAGTTCTATACTTACCATAAAAATTCCTGTATTTGAGTTATTAACAACAAATACTAGAACATTTTCATTTGACATATAAGTTAATTATACAGTGAAACCCGTCTTAACCAGCCACATCAGGGAGTAACCAAAAGTGGCCACTTAAGACAGGTGGCTGTTTAATACCGGTCATTGTGCACTAAAATGGATGATTTGGGATAATATTATAGTGACCCTTTAAGACATGTGGCTGCTTAATACGGGTGGCCGCACAAGCAGGTTTGACTGTAGTTATAACTTATTTAAGTGCTTATATCCCAATTAAGGTTCAAGACAGATGTTAGTGTTACTGTTAGTATGATAGAGGAAACCTGCTACTTCTATTTGATAAGTACATGTAGCAAGGGATCTTTACGTGCACTTTCCAGCAGACAGGACAGTACATACCATGGCCTTGGTTAAACCAGATATGGCATCTAATCCACAAGTGGAAGTACACTTGATACAGCTATGACATTGAGCCTTGAGCTCTCAAAAGATTTTAAAACGTGACATGCACTACTATTGATGTGCGTGACTATTGGTTAATGTACAATACAATACAAATTGGAGAAAAAAACTTGGTTAATAATATTCAATATGAAACAAATTGGAGAAAAGACTATTGGTTAATGTACAATATAATACAAATTGGAGAAAAAAACTTTATTAATAATATGCAATATGAAACAAATTGGAGAAAAGACTATTGGTTAATGTACAATACAATACAAATTGGAAAAAAAACTTTGTTAATAATATGCAATATGAAACAAATTGGAGAAAAGACTATACATATTTTTATTTATTTATTTAATTAAATAATAACAACTATGTGATTACAAGCTACCATTAATTTTCCTTAATAAAATTCTTTTCCCAATTTCTGTCTCAGCGAAATTCACAACACTGGCACAAAACAAAACATTAGTGTTAGAGATTAATGTTTTAGTATGTGAAGCAGAAAACACAACAACAATTACTGTAAACAGGCAATACCAGATTTGAAAAATATTATGCAAAATTGAATTTACGTTAAATCTCCCTATGCCAATTGTAATATACTAGTATACTGTGGGGTATAAATACTTTTACCAAATTCTCTTACATTCTAAATATCTTTTTAGCTTAAGTATAAAATTATAAGCAATTACACTTTAAATTTGGTCTAAACAAAAATATAGAATCCCTAATCATAATCTGTTGTATGACTGTGCAAAGAGAATATAGGTATAATTTGATACCAAATGTATAAGCTATGTCAGGTATGTTACACATTTGCCAGTATGTCAATAAAAGAAATATCACCGCTTTTATGTATTTTTATAACCTACATACATTTATTAAATGCTTTAATAAATACATGTAAAACAAATAAATTTGTATACTAATATAATACATGAATTAATTGAAATAGACTAGGTTTTTTATGAATAGATGACATGAAATAATTACAGAATACTTATAATGTCGATACATTTGCTCCCAAACCCTGTAACAAGTTCTCTATAAACTCAGTTACTATCAGGTATTCGTTACTATTTCAAATCTGGCATAATATTGTTCTCGTGTGGCAGGACAATAAAATGTGAGTCAACCTCAAGGGACAATCCAGCTAACTTCCAGTTCATATAATTACATGTATGTTAAATATTACAGGATTCAACAAAATAAGCCCATTAATTACATTATATTAATTTATAATTTTATAAAAGTAGACCGTAGTCCAATTTGAATATTTATTTAAAAACTTGAACAACAGACCATATTTTGCAGAACAATGTCAATTACGTCCTACTTTGCGAGAGGGTAGTAAGATGGATTGGTCCAAGTTTTGTACCTGTGGGTTACTCAAAGTAACCACTTTAGCTACCCATACATATTATTATTTATTATATACAGTAGAATCTCGTTGGCTCGAACACAGAAGGGTCGAATACATGGCAACGCTCGAACCAAGATCAAAGTCCCGCATTAAACCCTTATATTAAGTTGCTGATGCTTGGGTCGAACAGTTTCTCGAGCCAACGGGATTCAATTGTAGTAGCATTATTAATGATAGTGTCTTGAAATAAGTGGCTGGACTGTTCCTTGTAAGTTGTAGGGTTAATAACAAACGTCTACAGACTGAAACACAATGACTGAAGAGCACAAAATCATTTACACCACCTCATCAATGGAATGTATTCGCAGTCGCAACCCCGGCCTGTCAATTGCATTCTCACAACCTTCTCAAATGGAACAGGTACATGTGGAATTTCCTCTAGAAATTTGGTGGAGAATGAAAATCTATTATTTAAAACATTAAAGAAATTGCAAAAAGTCTGAATAAAATTTTAAATAAAGTAGAATCTTGTTGGCTTGAACACGGAAGGGTCGAATACATGGCAAAGCTCGAACCAAGATCGAAGTCCAGCATTAAACCCTTATAATAAGTTGCTGATGCTTGGGTCGAACTACCCGATGGGTCGAACGGTTTCTCGAGCACCGACGGTGTTCGAGCCAACGGGATT
>JAULBR010093549.1:0-12015 GCA_032355825.1 Melanodrymia aurantiaca
TGTATGTATGTATGTATGTATGTATGTATGTATGTATGTATGTATGTATGTATGTATGTATGTATGTATGTATATCTGCATACAATTATAATTCTACACGTTGTTTAAAATGAAAGAGAATCACTCATCATTTTGATGATAGCAAAAAGCGAGTTACACGTAAATTCATTTGCGTATAAACAGAAATTCTGTCCTGGAAAATAAATCGATGCAGCTGGTCTGTGTGGACATGACAGGCGTGCTTGAACCTTAATTGAATATAAGCGCATAAATAAATTATAACTAACTAACTAACCCACCGCTTTCCACAACTGAGGAATCACCATTTAGCAAGCGTGGATGTCACCTCCAGTGCTTGTGTAATATTTATGAAATGGAAATCACGCTTACTGTATGAAATTGTTTCTACTTACGTCTTCACCTGATGGTGATCGTCTAGCCACGCCTGGCTTCCAAATCTCACAGTTCCGAACAATCTGACGCATCCATCCGAGTGCGCTCTATCAGAAAAGATCACACTCGATTCGTTTATATTCAATTGATCATCATAGCTCTATGATATGCCGCCAAATGACATCCATATTTAATAATTCCCATATTCACTCTCCGCTTAGAGGGAATAATAATATGAAATAAAAACAGACATTAAGTGCTACTTAAACAAATTACTTCTATTTGGAGATGTCAGTATAGGAACGTACCACGGTTATTCGTTTGGATTAGTTACGCGGTTGTATCACTATATCTCCTAATGGTAAAATCTCACCATTCCGTAGATGGACAATCATATTCTAGCACCTGATTAATGGAAATACTGAACGTAATTTAATTATTGTCTTTTGTACAGAATTTATTAAACGATTTTTATAACTAGTTTACCTCCACATTCGAAATTACAAGAAAAAGATTCAAAACTTGTATATCGTTATAAGAATTTTGTTTAAAAATATAGTTCTCGATTGTTGTATCATGTAAAAGTTGCATCCGGAATTGTTGTGACAGAGGTGCTTTGAGTTTATATGAAATTATTTCGTGGTGAAAATTGAAGATGTCCACGTTAATTCCCAAGGGATTTGTTTCTTCGAAAAACATTCTTGTAAAAATATATCAATATTTACACACACAAATAAGATATTTTTTCAAGGAATATCTTTAGCAAACCAATTAAATGGATCGGTCCTTACGCTTCTTCATTTATTCGAAAAACTTACCGCATCAATAATTATTAAACGTTCTTAGCTTCTAAACGAATTCTAAGAGACCGTGCATATATACATGTTAACAAGTCTTCCACAAAACATTAACCAACTGTGGACTGAAGTTTTTACATGAAAGGCAATTTGAACTTGTTTCATTAGTTAGTTATAACTTAGTTACGTGCTTATATCCAATAAAGGTTCAAGCACGTCTGTCATGGTCGAACCCAGTACCTACTACGCGTTAACCACTGTGCCACAGAGACCGGTGTTCGGATTGAGAAACAAATTGAATTTTAATCACAATTCCTGACACATTACTCCATATAACAATATTTATTATTCAGTAAATATCCATGTAAAACCCAGCATCTGCGGTCTTTGGTTCGTTCTGACAAGTAGTTACGTCTTAATTACACACCGCGAGTATCAGGCATGGAGCACAATGCTGCACAATGTATGAATAATTATAATAGTAATTAGAAGCCCTGTATTGCAATTACAATCTCATTTAGAGCTTCAGAGGGGCGTGTCTGCATGGTCCAAATCTCCAAAATGACGAATCGCTTTCTGGTCACCCCATGTCGTTACGTCGACAGTGCAGTCACAATGTAGATGTTGTTTCACTACAGAAAGGCACTGGCCTCTGTGGTGCACTGGTTAACGCTTCAGGCTTCAGAGTGGTAGGTACTGGGTTCGAATCCCATTCGTGGCATATGGGATTGTTAATCCCAGGCTCAATGGGTAGGTGTACTTCCACTTAAATAAAGTTCTGTTCTGCTTGAATGCCCTGCTATTTTTATTGATAGACAGTTGCATCTTAAAAATAATTATATGCCCTGCTTTTTTCAATGACAGAGAGTTGTATTTTAAGATTAAACCTCATGGTCAAGATGTTTAACGTCTACATTCAGGGCAAGCTGTTATAGCAAACGTCTGTCGTGGGCATGAGTTCTGACCTGTAGGCTAGCCATTGCAGGGTAAATTAAACCTCAGTATCCCCGTTGTTTTATGGTCCTGTTTTATTCCCCTAACAAATCAGGGGCGGTATTTATCAAGCGACTTAAGTCAGAAATAGGACTTAAGTCTAAGAAAAAACTTAAGTCCCCAAGATTGTGACTTCAGTTCTGAGAAAAAAACAACCCCTAGACATAGATTTTGGACGTTTTTTACTTAAGTCTTAAGTTTCCTCCTGAGGTGTCTCAAGAATTCTACAAAAACTTAAGCTTACGTTGTTGTATTACCTTATTCAATTTAATGAAACTTAAATCAAAAGTTAAGAAAAACTTAAGTTGTTTGATAAATACCGCCCCAGTGCTTCACTTCTGGTATACTCTAAGACTTTGGAATGTGCTGTGCTGTCTTGTGACAACGTTCAACAGATCCTTACATGTAAAGTATACCATTATGACATGATTGTGTGTTGAAATACTCATAATGTTTTACACCTACTAGCCGCTGATTTAACCGAGTGTACTTGGGTGTGGTTTAAACAGCATTCCTCGCCTTTATCTTGGAACAACTCAAATTAACGTTTTGTGAACGTAAATTTTAGAAATGATCTCAGAATGACAGACCACCCACTAAAATGAACATACTTGAGATCATACAATATCTGTATGCACGTCAGAGCTTGTCAGTGTGACGGAGTGGGATTGAAAACGCTTCCAAACAACACGGAAGTATTCCCAGCACGCGTTGTCATCTGCCATTTGAAACGCAACTGTCTGCAATATGTGCATGATGAACGTAAAGATAAAGTGTGTTTGCTTAACGACACCACTATAGAACATAATTAATTAATTAATCATAGAATAGAGGATTGATTTGAAAAGGACAGGGGTTTTGACACATGGTCTCAGAAGCGTTGCGTTGTCTATGAACGGGACACAAAATTTTGCTGCCGACGAACGGGATATAGGAAATTTGGCTTTAAAATTATTGGTTAGTTTAAAACCACGCTGCCTAGTTTACAGACGAGTGCCACTGTGCTTGCGAAGCTAATGCTATTTATAACATATTTCTAGCTCTTTATTATTAAAATTAACATTTATTTACATCTGGGTGCTTACAGCATATACAGTGTGTTTCTTGTCATCTAAATGGTGATAGTAGCTAATTGTGTACTTTTGCCTAAAATCATTTGTGACGTGCCACTCTGCACGTTAAAGTCGGTACTGGTATGAAAAAGCCCATATGCCACGAATGGGATTCGAACGCAGTACTGACTAGTGTTAATCTGTTTGGGTATTGGGAACGTGTTATACATACCTGTCAGAGGTTTGATTATAACTTGTGTTTGCGATACTGTAACGTTTTTGCAAACTAATGGAAACCGATTTCCACACCAGTCAATTAAAGCTTTTTATATAATTCAATTACAATGAATTTGAAACCAAACAACTTATTTACACACTTGAATTGTAGTGGCCCGCTGAAAGTTATGACTCTAAGGAAACTTCTATTCTATGTGTTTCATCTGTGACGGAAATGGTTTACTACAAAAGGTTAAGAATTGAAATAAGTATCGTATCACGACACACATAATTATCTGGATACGTATTGTATCACGACTCCTCATGTCGTATCGTTACACTTCTATAGTCATCTGGGAAGGAGACCACAACAAAACTAGGTTTTAGCGGTGATACTAAAATTTAATAGTTTAATGTTTCACTTCGCGCATTTCACACAGACGCACTAACCACTGAACTACACCCAGCTCCTGTACTATTATATAGACCGGTTGTAAGATACAAACAATTGCGCAAATATGACAGACACGTCAAGGATTTCGCTACATTGTTCTGCTCCCTGGAGCCTGTTTAAACACAAGTGGCACACCACACCCGCCTATAACAGTCCCACCCAGGGACAGAACACAATTTAAAGCACAATAAAAGGTTTCCGATTTCTTGTTAACTTTGGAATTTCGAAATCCTCGACAGCTGTTTAGGAGTTATAGTTTAAGAGATCTTAATACATTTTTCTTCATTGCTCGTAGATTTAGCCCATTTTACAAGTATTCAATTTATATATTTCTCTGTTCTTTGCTTAATAAGATGTTGGGACACTGGGTAGAGATTAAACTTTGACTTGTAAGCGTGATACTGCATAACTTAACCCACGTTTCTTATCTCTATATCCTATATCCAGTCAGTTTATAACTCTTTTTTAAAAACTTGTTTTGACAGGTGGGTGATCCTTCCGTCTTAACAGATTGATTGTCTCTCTCTCTGTCTGTTTAGCATACAAACGTCTATATTTGTCGTCATTGTGCGATTAAAATAGAAGCCATGTTGACTTGTAATTACTACTATAATGCCGGTCTAAGTATGAACACAATAACATCGCTAAACCACAATTGACAAGAAACTAATGAATGCGTTAAGGGTTTTCTTTTCTGTAATGCCGGCATGTAGAGCTTTGTCGTTTTAGATGAGGGAGTGAGAAGATCCAGTTTGAGTTATTGTTTAGTAAAATGAGATTATTTGTGTACACGTGTCAACTCACAGTTACAAGATGTATCAATGGTCTTACGCATTCTGAGCAAACTCAACGCGATTAGAGTGATACTGATAGGGAAAATTGAATTTTACACAGGTGTAATTTCAGCTATACCGTACAGTTGCGTACAGTGGCTTACAGAGGCATATCGTATCGTACTGGGGTGGTATTTAACAAGCGACTTAAGTCAGAAATAAGACTTAAGTCTAAAAAAAAACCTATGTCTCTACGATTGTGATTTAAGTTCTGAGAAAAAAAAAACCCTAGACGTAAGTTTTGGACGTTTTTTACTATACCGTACAGTTGCGTACAGTGGCGTACAGAGGCATATCGTTTCGTACAGTACCATATATAATATGGACATACTGTACCAATGGTAAAATGAGATTATTTGTGTACACGTGTCAACTCATAGTTACAAGATGTATCAATGGTTTTACGCGGTCTGAGCAAACTCAACGCGATTAGAGTGATACTGATAGGGAAAATTGAATTTTACACAGGTGTAATTTCAGCTATTCCGTACAGTGCCGTACAGAGGCATATCGTATCGTACAGTACCATATATATTATGGACATACTGTACCAATGGTCATGCCGATGACGCACATGTTCCTGTTGATATAAAAGATTTAGATATAATGGTGAATACTGTGGACTTCATCTGGGCAAGTGGACTACAGATCTAGCATGATCATAATCAAATTTGAACGCAGAAGAAGAAGATATAATTATAATAACGTCTCATCAACATGGCTTGGTATTAATTTTTTTGTATCTGTTTATATTCCAAACATATAACCGCCAAAATATTAGCAATACAATATCAACATTATCGGTATAAAGCATGTTTTAAAGATTTTGATTTTAAATAGTATTCAACCAAATTAATATTGAGCTTTTAAAGCGCCAATATTTTAAATATTTCATCAAAAAGCGTTATGTTTCAAATATGATCTTCAGGTGATCTTTGTTAGATTTCTGGCCTTTGTATTAACAAAAAAAAGAGCGCTCTATGGATTTAAGAGCCAATTATAACACCGTTATTGTGATTGAAAACACTCACGACTCTTCATGTAAGATACTGCAATTTCGCTGTTTGCCCGTGGGTCGTAAAACGCCATATATGCGTCTGTTTCGATGTGTATAGCGGATTTGATTTAATTGGCTTAACAAACGCTTCATAAGGTCCCCGCAAGGGGCAAATAGTCATGCTACGTGCACATCTATTAGTTTTGTATTGAGATGGAGTGCTTGTTGTCGAACACTATATCCGCTTGACGCGATAACGCGTGGACCCCCAAACGCGAAGATAAGATGACACGGGAAAGAAATGGCGAGAGAGGGGCAATAAACCTGATTAGCATCTTGTAGGTCCTGATGTCGCTAATTAAGACCAATAATGATCCGACACTTAGACAAATTGGAATAATCGTCCTCGACGTATCAAAGAGCGGCCTTCCCACGGGGAATCGACATTAGGGAGTTGATTGGTCCAAGCATCCTTCAAGTTTCAACCCCCCTCAAGCTGTTGGAAATTGCGCCTTCTCTAATAAACTGACTGCCACGCTCTGCTTGCATGCTTTGCCGTTATTACGCCGTGATGGTACATGGTCGGCTCAGACGCTGTAGTTAGCGCAAACCTGATAACAGAGATAAATCGCCTATAAACGTATCAGGAACAATGTTTCACTTCAAAGCTTACTTAATTGTTTTAAATTGGACAAATTAGGTAGCGAAACTTTCGCCGACATGCCCGGTTTGTTAAAGGGCTGTCAATGATATTTCCAGTTTGATGAAGTCTTCGGGAAACCTTATCATTTAGCGGTCAAATTAGCCAGTCAAATTAAATTGGTTATAGGTTCATTCAAAGGATTGTTGTTCAATTTTCTTTTCTCTTTCAAGGTATTAGTATCCTGGTGTCTGGTAACCAGATACCTACGAAATTGTGATTAATCGTCAGTTAATGTGCTTCTGTGACATCGTGTTTCTACTTATGTCAACATAATAATGTCTGTTAAACTATTATGTCTATACCTAAAAACTCAATTAGCTTTCAGATCAAGGAATTACTCACGTGATCGCAATGCCAAATTAAACGAAAATGTGTTGTCTTTTCGTTTAACGAAAAAGTTAACATGGATTCAGCTTGGACCATTAAATAAGAGTAACTGTTGTCAAATCGATTTTTTGGACAATTTAAATGATAATTTTCAGTTGATTTATTAACAAACATTATCTCCCGTGTTATGATAATAATTATATAATATATTATTTACAGTTTCTAGTTCAGAAATGACAGAAATAGACATATAATAATTATTGTAACCAAATTAAATGAAGATGTTAATTTACAATAGCATGATATCAAGGCGTATAATAAATTATTTAAAGGAGTAACGGATTTGCTCTCATTCTAAAATTAACTTCTGTAAAATATTTTATATAAATGTTTGGACAGTTTCCTCTCATTTTAACCTATTTCCCGCTCATTATCACGTATTTTACGTTAGCGAA
The DNA here is from genome assembly GCA_032355825.1 of Melanodrymia aurantiaca. Lineage (NCBI taxonomy): Eukaryota > Metazoa > Mollusca > Gastropoda > Neomphalida > Peltospiridae > Melanodrymia > Melanodrymia aurantiaca. The sequence goes on from JAULBR010093549.1 coordinate 7,221, forward strand.
ACATGCAAAAAATATCTTTTCCCCTACGTAACTTTTTAGAATAAACCGATTTTGTTTTCCAATAAACTGACGAAAGAGCTTTATTATAAGGGATGAAACTGTTTTAACGGACTTTAAAAAGTATCAAAATAATTTAGCGGCCGAATTAACCAGTCAAATTAAATTGGTTATAGGTTAATTCAAAGGCTTTTTGAAAATGATGTACGAACTTCTAGACTTTCTAGATAATTTGAACACCAATAACAAAAAGCAGCGCATTACCGTATTTAATCTTTAAAAAAATGTCTGTATACGTATAGAATAATCTGGACATTGTTCCATTAAATGTTTACTTGCCAAAACCGCAAACAACATACACATATATATACACACGTATGTGAAGCCCTAGTATTTCAACCACATCAAAATAACGTTTTATTGTTTACAGCGCTATGATAATATCCTATGAAGCTGATAAGAAATTGTCTACAAATTCCTTCTGAAAAGCAGACATCGTGAAGATGTAGTAATTCTAGTAGATCAAACTGAAACCTGGGATGCACGGAACCAGGTATGATGTTACGGAATGATGAATTACAGTACTAACGATGAGTGCCGTGTTTACGCGAGACATACTTTACACACGTGCTCGTCAGCTTGGCAAGTGCGCGCGCGGAACGCCAAACGCGCATATAAGTGGGTCGTTGGCGATTCAAGGCAGACAACTCGTCTATGTTTAACCCAGCGCGTTCGTAAATACTAGCGTCCAAACGACACATGTCTAGTTAACTTTTAAAGGGACGTTCCCGAGTTTAATTAAATAAGACGGGTGCTACATGTTCGTTCGCACTAAAAGCTATTCCTGCGTATAGAGCCTTTTTTAATTATTGAAACTGCAATGTTCTTGCTTATAATATAAAATTTAATATAAATCTCCCCAGTGTGTTTCTTGTCATCCAAAAGTTTGAGGTCGGGAACTAACTATGATCTTAGGGTTACAGGTTATAATTATATTTTACGTGAAAAATTATCGTAAGCAAAAGTCCAAGGACCACATTAAGGTATTATAAACGTATTGGTTAAACATTTCTTGAGATGCTAACATATAAAATATAAGAATATATAGGAAAATTTAGAAAATTGGTGCTCTAAAACGGTATCCCTAGCACATTTTTGCACATACATGCACATATTGGTCCGGCAAAAGCAGGACATGCCGCACCGGTTCCGTCGTATGTACAGTCCTGTCTGTTGGAAAGTGCATATAAAATATCCTTAGCTATACTCCTCTATCATACTAACACTAATTTCTGTCCTGGACGGATAGTCGTGCTTGAACTTTAATTGGGTATAAGCACGTAAATAAGTTATAATTAACTGATACGTGAAATATATATGTCTGCAATTGATGACAGCAAATGTGTCGAAATAACCGCGTGTTTGACATCCAATACCCTTTAATTATTTATCAGTGCTCTGTAATAATGTTGTTAAACAATCGAAAGTTTAATTTTATCTTTAACATAACTTATTTAAAGGCATCAATCGCTCTTCCGTTACCGCGGAAGCAATTTATTTCAAAGCATTTCCGTCACACAATGTGTAACATTATACACAAGCATGGTTTTTTCCCCAATTCTTTATTCAATTCTTTATTCACTCAGACCATATACATGCTACATGAGATAATATAATAATATAATATCGTCATAAGCTTGTTAGCTAATTACCTAATTTAAGCTTTGAAAAATAGAAAATCTTTGAACACGGTCCGCTAGTTAGGTACACAATAGAAACCATTTTTTCTACAATTCCATTTTGTTGAAGGCGGTAAATTAGTAAATATATTGGTGATTTTATTGGAGATCTATATATGAAGTAATTGTGCACAGAATGCATACATGCATGCAACTACATTGTATTTACAATACTACAGTAATCGAACATTCAGTGTTTCTTATACAAATTATCAACATTTAATTAGTTTTAATCCATGCAATGTTCAATTCATTAGAATTTAATTAGAAAAGTGAATAAATACCAGTGTCATCATCCTTTGCAATGCACAATAGCCTGATGTAACAATAGCCATTTGACGAAATAATGACAACTGCTGAATAACGCAATCAATAAATAGTGGAGATATACTACATTGTATATAGTATCTGAAATGATGTATACACAATGTACACCGCTTCTAATATAGGTTTACTTGAAATTAACTTTTTTTTCTATACTAATTACATTATGTAATATTTAAAGGTATAACATCGCTACTCAATATTCTTGCCGTGGGTAAAGTTAAAGATATAAAGTTGCGTTTGTTTAACGACACTACTGAAACACATTGATTATTAATCAGCGGTTATTGTATGCCAAACGCACCGTTATATCGACACATGGTCTTAGAGGAAATCCGCTGCCGCCACATAGGCTACTCTTGTTCGAACAAAAGGATCGAGATCTTAGAAAAAGACTCCGCATCTGTGACCAAATAACACACTTAACTTAACAAGACACGAGGTTTTTTATTTATTTATTATTATTCCTTGTTATTGTATTAATTAACAGAAATATAACCAAAATAAACACATGCGAATTTGTAATATTTTGGTTACAGTATATATCTTGCAACACACAACGGCTATAATGAAGTAGGCCTACTTTTTACCGATACAACAAGGTTCATTATGACATTATTTCCGATGTTTGTCAACTGGTGTAATAGTTTCAGCATTATTCTTAAGTTACGTCCGTGACGTTTTGACCTCTGCATTACTCGCAAGTTACGACCGTTACAAATACCGTGACCACCTTTCTGGTCAAGAAATCGTTTAGTGCAACGATCTTATCTTCCTCGCCAATATTTGAAGAATTCGGGCTTGTCAAAAATTTAAACTTCGTTAAACATTGGCAATGTGGCACGACAGGCATGAAGCTATATACCTCGTATTAACTGTGCACATGACAAATGGCGTATAGGGCAACTTAATGTACGTTATAATTTAGTAGTAACTTTTATCCTTTAGGGCGGTAGAACAAAATATGGTATAGACGTGAAAATAAAATATTTTATAGTAATGGTGGGCAAAATGTTTTCCATTCATGGCATATGGGATTTTTAATCCCAGTATCGACTTCAACTCGGAGTGAGTGCTCCGCAAGGCTCAATGGGCAGGTGTACTTCCACTTAAAATGATGAGTGGTTCAACAGAGGCCGTGGTATGTACAGTCCTACTCCTAGCTGTCTGTGGGAAAGTGGATATAAAAGATCCCTTGCTACTTATCAATTGCGGGTTTCCTTTATAATACTAACACTAACTTCTGTCCTGGACCAGCAGTCGGGGCAGCTCGACTGTATGACCATGACATACGTGCTTCGATCTTAATAATTGGCTACAAGCACGTAAATAAGTTATAACTAACTATACGTATACAGATGAGTGCAGTATGCCGCGATTCACGTGTCAGTATAATCTCTATTAGTTTTGTCACTTGCGGGCAACAGGTTCATTATTATTGTCAAGCATTATGTAGCTTTCAAAATGCTGGGAACATAGATTTGATTGTGATAGTTCACTTGTGTAATAGTTTCTGCTAACGGAATTAAGATAACAGCAGCCCACTTCATTTGCACTGCAAGAAATGAGATTTGCGTATGTCAAGCATGCACAAGCGCGTGAGGTCTTTGTGCGTTGCCACGGAAATGAAGCCCAACCATTGACACGGTTCCAAATTAGATCGAATGGCAAAGACAAGGTGCACTCATTAATACACGGGTGAACAAGAGGTCTTACACGTGTGAGCGGGAGAGCCAGCGAGCTTCCCAATTCTTGTGTCATTGCCGATAACGTGAAATGGACAACACGAGGACGTCACAACATGTGAAATGTACACGGTGTTCCTTTCTACATCTGTATTGCATGTCGAGCCAGTCCGACTCGTTTAAAATAACTCCTCTTTGCTTATCAGAGCTGTTCTGCTATTTTGAATGTTGAGTTTTGAAATTTGGAATATTTATGCGATGCAAACTGGTTATGATTGAGTCGCAGGCTCTTGACACAAGCTAGCATTTCATACTAATAGAATAATTATAATGGGGAAATATAATCTATTTGTTTATTTATTATATGCTTGTAGTGTTCATATTTAAGCTATCTTTTAACGTGTTTTTTATTTCTGATGAAATATTCAACGTTACCAACATAGATTGAGTACAATGTATAATAATTATAGTGTTTATGTAAATTCAACACTGCGTATTAAGATATCATTTTCTAACAATTTCATAGATGATACACATAAATTGGTGCGCCAAACCACAGTATGCTAAATAGAATAGTGGATGTCTGTTTGCCTTCTGCATGCATGCCCTACTTACCAGCCACAAACAAAATTATATTGAGGTCGATAAACCTGTAAGTGAAATATTTTATTAAACTTTGAAACAAACAAAAAGATGATATTTTTTTAATTGAGAATTGAAACCACAAGTACTATTTAATCATCTTATTGCAATAACTAAAAGGTACCTAGCAAGTCCGTAGCCAATGGGTCTTTGTGTTGTATTATAAATCTGTTAAACAGACAATGTGTGACCTGTTCGGTTGACCCCTCTACCGGAGACTTTTTTTTCAGAAATTATTTTTATATCGCGTCCTTGTGTGAGGCACTTCGTGTGTCACCATAAGCCTAAACGACCCACCCCCTCTCAAAATCCTGGCTACGGGCCTGCGGTAGGCCTAAATATGTACAACTAAAACCTGCAGAGATTCTAAGAACGGCCACTGTTACAGATAATTATAATAAAAAAGTG
>JAULBR010093560.1:0-12014 GCA_032355825.1 Melanodrymia aurantiaca
GGAATATTAAGGTGACCCTTTAAGACAGGTGGCTGCTTAATACAGGTGGCCGCTCAAGCAGGTTTGACTGTATATCAGTCTGTTTATTCAATATAGATTTAGTTTATTATAAAACATAAATAAATTGAGAATTTTACTTGTGTCTATTTGATGCTATATTTCTCTAAACCAAATGCACAATGGACCAAGTTTGACATACCGGTATATCAGTTCTCGAGCAATGATTGGAAATTATAATGGGTCGGTGGGTATACCAAGGAGGTTTGATCCTATGACCTCTCACACCATATACAGACATTTTCTCTCAATAAGAGAGGAGGCCTGTACAAATGATTCCATCCTCGTCTGTAAATATAGATTTAAGCTGCTAATGTGTTAAATAATTATTTCTTTGAAGATCTGTCCTCAAAGAGTGATTGTTGTGCAAGTGTGAAACAATTAACACTTTACTTGGTCGTGCGTGCATCTTTACGTCTTTGAAGACAATGCAAATCCCTTTCCACTTCTTTAATCTGGTTTTATGACTTTTGTTTGCACTTGAAAAGAAATCAAAATATATAAATAAATTATTACTTCCAACCTAAAAGTTGTTTTATGCCAAATTTATTTCTATTACTGAAGATTGGTTTCAGATTATTTAGCAATTCTTTTTGAGTGAATTACAGACTCGCCAGGGGTTACCGTAGTTTCGTTTCTAATAGACAGATAAAAATGTGTTAAAACGTCAGCAAAATTTCTGTTTATATCTTCTTAAATAATTAGCAAAATTTTTTTTTTACTAATATGTTAATTTAGAAGTTCTAAATTCTAAAAGATTTATTGTCAAATTGTCGATATTATTATAGTTTTTATGTACTAAATTCCAGCAATATAACACATTAATTAGATAAGGTGAATTTATTTTGTATTCTGTTACTTTTATTTTAGATAATTAAAAAAATTTAATTGTTTTTTCTGTTACTTAATTACAGTAATTTATGAAACTGTTTGATTATATTTTATAATACATAGAAAAATGTATATAAAAACCAAACACCCATGACACATAGAATATAGCATCGACCTCAAGTTTTGTATGTACTGAGTTCGTGTCCCAGTTTTACCACCAAATGTAAGAATGAGTTCATGGCTCAATGGAGAGGTATATATTAACATCATACACACACACACGCACACACGCACACACACGCACACACACGCATGCACGCATGCACGCATGTACGCACGCACACGAATGCCCTGCATTGTCAAAGCTCTAGTTCCTGTCAAATGGAAAAGATGAGATAAAATATCCCTTGCTGCTACTGGACCAACGATGGCAGTGTTTTTCTGCATGTCTGTGTGTTTGTATGTAACCAGCCTTGGGAGACTGTAGCCAAGTAAGGAGGAGGTGTTTCGACATTCAATAATTGGATAGGAACACACAAATCCAATATCAATATCTCACTCTGACAAGCAGTGCTTCAAGTTGAGAGTCGATCCCACCTGCTGAAAGTCAACACTAACCATCTGCACAGAACGTGGGTGGCAGTCCCCCAATATACCCAATAAATACAGCGGCCACCTTCTGGCGGTGTCAGTCAGTATACACCGTAAATACAGCGGCCACCCTCTGGCTGTACGTGTCATTCCTTCATCTCATCCATTCATTGCAGTCGGGTTCAGCAGTTCCAGAAGGCGGCTGACAATGTATTTACCTTCTGGTGACAAAAAACTCTATTATTGAATAGAACTCAATCATTACATTGATACATCTTGAGCCGGATTTGAATAGAACGTGAATACATTGGTCTCGTTTTAATACAAGTCGTCTGAAGATGGCTGCCGAAGAAAAGATGTGAAAATATGAATTGTGTCAGTTAATGACAACTGTAAACATATCATGATTCCTACATGTACAATGTAAATGGAAGGGTGTATATATAGTGAGGTGAAAGAAAATATGTCAATCAATTTTAGTGAAATTGACATGGAAGTTAACGTAAACATATGAATTGTAGACATCGATGTTGTAGACATCGATGTTGAATTAAACAATATTTGTTAGTGTTAAAATTAGTAAAATGTAACAGTTTTGGAATCTGGTCAATATCTAAGAATGTGTCTACATTTTACAATTACCGTCAAACCTGTCTTAAGCAGCCACCTAATGGAGTAGCAAAAAGTGGCCTCTTAAGACAGGTGGCTGCTTAGTACAGGTCATAATGCACTAAAACTGATGATTTGGTGGAATATTAAGGTGACCCTTTAAGACAGGTGGCTGTTTAATACAGGTGGCCGCTCAAGCAGGTTTGACTACTAATATTTTATAAAAATCAAGGTGACAAATATGGAAATTTAAATATTTCCAAATTACTAACAATTAAAGATTTTGTATAATTGTTATACAAAAGTGTTTTTTAAAACTTTATTTTAATACATATTTAAGCATTCAGTTACAATCAACACATTTTGAAATTTACTGCAAATTTAAAATGGGCAATAAAGTATTTAAATGGTGACTTGGTTTTTAAATGGAGGATCAAGTGAGCCTCAATTTCCGACGGCATACGAGCAAGCCACTGTACGAGCAAGCCACTGTACGGTGATCCATCACTTTGAGCTGGTGAGCTATCACCATCACAGTAATGAAGAAACTCACAGATTTAATCAGATTGTGAAAACAGCATCTAATTCTGTGTAAACTGTTTCAAACAAGGTTTACTTCGGTCTGTTTTGTTTCAAATCACATTTTTTCTCCACTATAATAGGCTATGAGCAGATCTCTGGGCTGGTGACTGTCGGACAACGAATAATAATACACGAGACATTCTATTGCACATATTGGCTTAGGGACTCTGTTTCGCAATCCGCGCAATGTTCGGAATGGGTTGAGGAGTAAAAGCCAAGTCCGGATTGCATTTTATATGAATAAACTTCGGTCCACAGTTGATCAATGTTTGATGTTAAGATTAGGAGGGGAGGGATATTGTTTGGATTGTGAAACACAAATGTTATGACTGTAGATAAATTTTACTCTAAAATCCAATGTATTTAGACTGGAAAAACTGCATTCAGATTGTTAAATCACCGCAGATCGCATCACTAGGATACAAAACCATAGACATACCAAAAAAACAAACAATGTACGTTTGTTCGGTTAATATTCCATGTATGTTTCAAAATATACCACAAAGTATTTTAGATTTTGACCTTTTTTTTTTACATGGTCCAAAATATTTTAGTAAAATTATGTTAATTCTGTTTTCAACTGTTTTTGTCTTGTTTTTACATGTCCTAAGCAGATGTGTTTGAACCTCAGTTGATTGGTGTTGTGCCATTTTAAAATGTACTTCTCTGTTTAATCATCATTCTGTAGGCAATATAAGGATTTTCACAACTAGATATATGCAGTGCTAAGAGAATTGTGTTTTTTACAGGATCAGAGCGGCACATTTATAATTATTGTTAATTATTGTTAACTATTGTTAATTGATTGCAGGAAGAGTTCATTCCGCAGAATGGGAGGCGAGTGTTGTGGTACAGCTGTGGTCCAACTGTCTATGATGCGTCGCACATGGGACATGCCAGGTATTTACTTTACGAGATCTTCCATAAATTAGGATTGGGTTTGAGCCCTTCCCTCCCATTTTAATCCTAACACAAAACATTGATCAACTGTGGACCAATGCAATCCAAACCTGACACCATTCTTCTGAACATTGTTCGGAAAATGAAACACATTGCAATTTGGTCGTCACTTTTTGCATAGTCAAATTAGAAGCAATTATTTTACCTTTCTACTTTTATACATCTATACAAATACACATTCTTATTATTACATAACAAAATAGATAACTTATAAAAGGTGTTTAACATTAATTTAAATTTTCAAAGTTCAACCACATAAAACAATGTTGAACAGCTTTCACTGGGGACTGTCCACTTCCTCCAAGTAGGCTACTCTTTCTGTCTTAGCAGCAAGGCATCTTTTATATGCACTTTGCCATGGATATGATTGCTCAAACCACAGACTACATGGTTTACTAAGTCATGGATCACAGGTTGAAATTGGAAAAAGAAAAAAGGTCTAAGGAGAAGGATTGATCCTTCGACCTCACGCACGCCAGGCAGTGTTCTAACCATTGAGCTAACCCGCCCCCTGATGAGTCAGAGAGTGTATGACCTGAATTCTCTTTAATCCCCGGCCCACAGTCCCTGGTTTTCAATGATTGCCAGTGAAAACACATGTCATGCATTTCTACACATGCAATAACTATTATCATTTAGTTGTCACAGCTATCCTACTTGACAGTGATGCTTTGCATGGCTTTCTTCAACTGGTGACAAAAACCAACGCGTGCATGCATTTCACTCATTATGACGCCTTGAAGATTTCCTAATCAGCAAACGATGCATAATAACATTAAGAATATGACAGTCATTAAAACAGTTATTAAATTTGTTACCGTATGAAAGCAATGGAAAATTATGACGTACTCTTTTTAGGACAAGTAGTTAAGTGTTGGTTATTTAAAAGTTTATGTGACTTGAAATTATTCTTTATAGTCATTCTTTTGAAAAAAAAAAAAAAATTATTGTGAAACAACTATTAGTAGTACACTTGTATTTTTAGTGTAAACTAATGAAACATAGAATTAGATCATAAGTTAATTATCGCTTGAAATATGTCTTTAAAATTATTGTTTACAAATGTAGTTTTTGTATTACATAGCAATAATAATTAATGCTTTAAACTGGTATTATTTGTGTGTAAATAATTTTCACATTTTTTGCATCAGTAATTTAACCATGAATATTACAACCACACAAATAATTACTATATCAATGATATCCATTAAGAGATGTAACAATGATAAGATTTTCTATTTTGCATGAACATTACATATTGCAAGTTCATTGTTTTAAGTTATAAAAATGTTCTACCCCAAATGTTACCAGTTTGATAGTAGAGAAATATATTAATTGTGATGTGTCAATTCAACAAAAACCCATCCAATATTTAACTACAATTCCACTAAACGTTCGGATACCAGTTTTGTGAATTCTCAGACAAAGATAAACAACTTGAAGCACATAAACACAAGATGAGGGCAAATATAACTCGGCATGATGGGTAATTTTGTCAAATAGACGAGCATGAATATTTGTGAGTCACTGGCCAATCAAACACCTTGGTCCCAAGTGAGCTATTTATTGACTTTTAGCGATTTCTGTTTTATGCCTTTTGTTTGGCCTCTGCAACAAATAGCCAAGTAGGGTGCTAAACGATGCTGTTGTGTTTTTAGTGCCTTCGCGTAATTGTGACTATGAATCTCATTTCAGGAAGCAATACTGAGCACAAAATGAATTGAGCTGACCAATTGACGGTCAAGAGGTCACTAGCTTTATATTGAGCACATTCCTAAACTGTTATAACACGATTATCATATTAACAGGCCATATTATATTAACACATTCCTGAACTGTTATAACACGATTATCATATTAACAGACCCTATTCAGGAATGAAGGAAGATTTTTATTCTAATTGTCATTAGCATTTTAGTGTGGAAAAATAACTTTAAAACATTACACTTTGGCCGTACAAATCATAGCCATATTTAATTAGGTATTCATTTGTGAATGAGCCCATCAAAGAGAATCACCCGCCATGTTGACACCAAACACTTCCACTCTGCTGCATCTCCAGACAATAACGTGACCTTACAAATGTTTGAACTAATAAGCTACAGATTTCAACAATTTATTTGTATAATGTACAAAACACAGTTTTACATAATATACTGACACTTTAACACTTCTGTTGATATCTATCATCAAATAATAAATGTATCCTATTATGTGGATAAACAAGGACAGTGCTTTCTCTTTTGTTTATATGCAAATCAATTTGTATATGTGCCACATATTGTTGCCATGTGGTCTAATGTTTTGCGCCAAACTGGTGAGTGATTTTCTTTACGGTCTTTGACTGACAAGTGTCATGTTAATTGGTAATGTTACCGAGTAGGTTTGAATCCCACCTTATATTCTTTTTGTTTTTATTTATACCCCCACAACTGACCATTTCAAGATAGTGGTGATTAAAGTTTGAAACAAACATTTAAACCAATTCTTAAAAAGCATTCTTTTCCTGATTGAGACAAATACCACTCTTGCCACACACTCTCTTGTCTAGAAGTGTTTATCTGTTAATGAAGATCCCAGTAAACTGGCTGTCAGTATAATGTACCAATGTTTCGTGAATGTTGACAAATTTTACCAGATTCGATGCAATTTAATTAAACCATAAGATTTCAATTTTGTATGTACATGTATATATAAATATTATTTTGTACGAGTATATTATTGTGTTAATTTTCAGAACCTACATTTCATTTGACATTTTGCGGCGAGTGATGAGCGAATACTTCAACTATGATGTGTTTTACTGCATGAATATCACCGACATTGACGACAAGGTTTGTCTTTCATTCACTCACCTACTAACCTACATGTACTGTCTCACAAGTCCTTTTGTCAACATGTTTTATCGGAAACATTTAGAGGCTGTTTCACAATGTAATGCATCATTGACATTGAGTTTCATATTAATATTAATCGTTTTACATTTTTCAGATTTTAATATTATAAATTAGATCATAGCTTTTCAAATTAATATAATTTTTCAATTTCATAGAATTTGCTATAATTTGATATAATTGTCCATGCACATGTCTTTTGTTTAAAAATGTTGACTGTTGCTGCCTTGAAATCCCACAAATCTGTAATGATTGATTGTCATTGAAGTCACGTTCGCTAATTTCTGAAAAATAGACACATTAATTTTGTCAAATTAATCAAATTTATTGTAAGGTATACACATATAAATTTGTAAAACATGTCTAAAATTGATTGAACATGTATTATTTACAATATTCCAACCACCTCCCACTATCTTTAAAAAGTTAAAAGTGTTCTCTGCTGTTTATTAATTTCCTCCATCGTCTGTTTCATAGTTACTTTGATCAGAAATACAAAACTCTTCTTTCGGCTTATTAAATCCTACAATCACCAACAGTTCTTTCCCCTTGAGACCAAGACTTGAAAAACGTTATTAACAGAACTGGATGTTGAATATTTTGATTGAAGCAACAATTCTACAAACAATCTGTTCGTCGGTCACCCCAATTACCTCGAAGCGCCACATATCCCCCGTGGGTCAATATTCAGTGTTGTCACGTTCAAAAAGAAGCAGTTTTTGCCAATCATCATACTATTACGCATGCACTGCCAATCACATATGAGCCTGTATTATTCTCAATTTATTCATCCCTCAGATTAAATTAATCTCCGTAATTGCCCCTATTTTTTTAACATTTTTAAGCAACCTCTCTGTAACAGAAAGCATGTGTGCGGTTAATGCTACAGATAAAAAACGTCTCCGGAACCCAAGTCTCTGGAGAATGATTTGAAGCGATTGTTGACCAAACGTCAGTTGAACTGGCTGAGAGGTCAGGAATGGTTTCCACAGCAGACTTGCTTTATTCCCACACAGAGATGTGTTAGCGAGAACTCTTAGTCATCCCACAGGCCATGAATAATTATCACTCTAACCAGCTCTTGTAAATCACTTTGGAGGAAAAATGCATGTGCTACTGTTAATTGCTGTAAAATTGTGTGATTATTATGCAGATTGAAGTCACATGACCTTCCCTTTTCTACCTCCAGTGTTAAGAACTCCTTGGATAATATCTTCTTTAAGACCGCAATGTTTGTATCTCGGTCATGTAATGGTTCTATACTAATAGTGTGATAAGTTAATAATATGTAGATTGGTTCTCATTGCAATTACCTATTAACGGATGGAAAATGCATTGGAAGATTAGTTGATCATATTTGTGGCTGCTCATGCAATGTGTCGAGGAGTTATCACAGTTTATTACATCATTGAGATGCAATTGCTTTTGAAGATATATCTTGTCACTCCAAGTTGTTCAATTATTCTTGTCATAAAGACAATAAAAGACTCATTTCACTCCATGGCTGCAAATCTTAATTACTGTGCACAGATCAAAGATATTTATTCTATTTTATTATTGCATAAATTCTTTTTGATACACACAGGTACTAAAAATGTCAAAAAAACCTGTTTATGTTTAAAGAGAATCACTCAAAAGCACGATCATGTAACCACAGTGGGAATCGAGTTATACGCAAATTCATTTGCATATAAACAGAAGAGAAAACACTGTCCTTGTTGATTTATATAATTGCATACGGTTATTACATGATTATAAACAGCAACAGAAACTTTAAAATGTCATTATGTATATATATGACGTAACATTGCTATACAAATAGATCACCAAAACACATAGCTAATTAGTTTGAACACTTCTAAGGACATTGCTATTGTCTAGAGTTGCAGCAGATTGGAAACGTGTGTCACCAAACTTGCTCATTGAGGGTCTTTGATGTTCTATCTTCTGTGAGCATTTTCGTGCTCTTAAATCAAGCAAAGAAAATTAGGAATTTTTGACATTGTCAAATAAATATACAGATTATTTGTATGGCAAATTTTTTTTTATCTGTTTAAGACTTGTGTTTTATTTGAGTCTGATTTTGTATCTCGTACAGATCATAGTCCGAGCTCGCCAGAACTACCTGCTCGACAGATACATCGGCGAATCTCGCCCGTTGAAGAAGATTCTCGCCGATACCCTCGAAGCAATGACGGTAATGTTGTGTGTTCTGAGAATCATGTTCCATCTTTGTATCAAAACTACTGTGTATAACACTTACCATATTTTAAACACTGATAAAACTGCTACTAAACAGGTTATATTTGCGAATGTAACTTTTGTGTTGCAAAAAAAAAAGGGGTTATCTTTTTCAATGGATAACAGAATTAATTAACATTACTATTAATTATTCCCGTGATTGTAATTTGCACAGTTAAATTACAAACTTTAAAGCGTGAAAACCCATTTTACATTATATGCTTTGCTGACATCATTAAGCAAACATTCCTATCTGTAAACCATGTGTTGTGATAACCATATGCTTCACTGCAGACCTGTGAACAGTCTTTGATTCTACATGAGTCTCCTGGAATTTCATCATTCCTTCTTTTTTCCTACTCAGGAGGAATTTTCTCCTGAGAAATCACAATTGGCTAAGAATACATAAATTTCTATCAACCTATAAAAAATATGAAACAAAACGTTTTTCACCTGGCTGATTTCAGTTTGCGATAACCTGATTTGTAGCCGGCTGAAGTGTTTCTAGTACTGCTCTATTAAAATCAATGTTTGCGAGCGGAGAATTGTGGGATGCGTTGTAAAAACACAAGTTTATATAATGTTGCGTATGTTGTCATTGTTATGGCTTAGTAACAAAATGTGCCACTGATTCAAGTTATTAAGCCACAGAAAAAAAGAAGAAATGTTCGAAATCATGTTAGAAAGTAAAAATTCAAAGGTTAATTGTTAGAAATGTACATATTTGTATGTAAAACAATGTTTTAACTTCAGTCAAAAAATGTAAGTCTTTTTTTAATTTTTAATTTAAGTCTTTTTCTTTTTAGTATGAATCTTCTGGGGTTTTTTTAAATAAAATCTTTTTTGTTATCTCATTTTCCTGTTAGGGAACAAGGTCTGGTAACACACCTACACATATAACACAGTTAAATGTAGGATATGAAATACTAAGCTGCATATAATAAAGATCGGTACAATTGTTTGTTTAAGATTAAAATAGGAAGTGTTAAGCTGAATAATTAAGATTGGTAGCGTCGAATACTTGGTGTACATTTAAAACATACTACAACGTATAATAAACCAACGTAATTAAAGACACACTCTTGGGTGTTAAGACTGATGCCATTTGTAACATATTACTAATAGAGAATTTTATATTTATATTGATATTGCAAGTAATAAGATGTAAGTAAATGTTAATTTCAATGATAAGACAAGCGAGAAACATGTTAGATATAGTGTCATCTTAAAACTCTGGAGTGTGCCTTTAATACCAGAACAGTTTAAATCAAATATATAATACTTCACAATACCATTAAGACATGTAGAGTTTAACACTGTGTTTAGAAGTAAAGCAGTAAATGAAATTCTAATGACTGTTGTCGATGCAGCCGTTCACAGCGAAGTTAGAGCGAGAGACAGACCCCGACAAGAAGTTGATGTTTGAGAGAATCAAGGCCCAGGTGATGGTGACATATCGGGAAATAGAGACTACGATGTCGGGAACACCGAGTCAAGACGAACTGGACAAGCTCAAAGATGTAAATATTCATCTTTAACCGTTCTCTGTAAACTTTGGGGAAAATGGTTATAATAAGTTTGTTGCATTTTGTGAAATATTTAAAATGTGTGTAATCATTTCTCAGTATAAAATCTGCTAACCACAGCAAATTAACCTTTTGGTAATATTTAAACAGCTTCGTTAAAACAATTAGTAATTGTACCCGATATCAATATGAAATGTTTGAAGAAATATTTTGTTGTAATTGGCTAACGGAAAGTCTTGACTATCATGCTTCAACACTTGACTTCAATAAAATATCTCCACTCTATAGTCTGTAACACAGTCATGTAACACAGTTGATCATCTTTCTGATGTTGTTATTTACAAACTATTCAGAGTCTGCTGACCAACTCGCGAGATATCCTCTCATCATGGCTGGACGGTCTCCATGGCTCTGAGGTTGATGACAACTCCATCTTCTCTGACCTCCCTACATTCTGGGAAGAAGAGTTCCACAAAGATATGGAATCCATTAATGTAAGTCTTTAGAGTTGACATTGTTGAGTTTTCATATTGCTCTCTCTCTCTCTCCCCCGCGTCCTCATCTGTTCCCTCTCCTCCTTCCCTTCCCCTTCCTTCTCCATCACCTCATTCCCATTTCCCTCCCCCATCCCATCCCATCCCTTCCCTGCCCCCTCCCTATCTCTCTCCCTCTACCTCTCCCTCCCTCTTTCTCTCCCCTTGTCCATTCATCAATCCCTCTTTGACCATTTCTGATTGTAGTATTACTTTAGAATAATGTGATTTAATGTCATGTGCATATCAGACTAAAAGAAAAACATGTGTTTGTGAAAGTTTTGAAATGAGTTTTTAAATGTAACAACCCATGTCATTCCTATGCTGTAAAATGACATTTATCATGTTGTTATTTTAAGAAACTAACAATGCCTGGCATCAAGATTAAATATCTGCAAAAATCTAGACTACCTTTATGAAATGAAACTTGTTAAACATTTTAGAATTTATTGATTAAATGAATACTGATTTTGTATTTCTGTCCAGGTTCGACCAGCAGATGTTCTGACAAGGGTCAGTGAGTACATTCCGGAAATCATCGACTTCGTGAAGAAAATCATCGCCAATGGTTTCGCGTAAGTATTCACTCTAACAATTTTACATTATTGCTAATAGTAATGGCAGATTGATTCTTTCACTACAAAATATAGACTACCCATCTTTGATATGGGTCGTGCATAAATATCAATGTGTTTCACAAATTTGAATAAAGTAAGGATTGTGTTTGACATCCTCCCCCCTTCTAATCCTAACATAAAACATTAATCAACTATAGATAGATCTTTTTACATGAAAAGTAATCCTCCCACCCACATTCCGAACGTTGTTGAGATTTTTAAACATATTGACATTAATGCACAGTCTGTTATGCCTGTCATCAGTTATAATATTTTAATTGTGATGCAATCAGACAACATCAATAAGGAAATTAGTTCCAGGAGACGAAAAAAATATCAATCATTATTCTTTCCATTATTGTTTGCTTGTTATTTCAAACTCAATCTTTTATGGCAGTGCATGATAAGGTTGTTACGTTATATATGTGTAACCTCTGGGGGGTTGAATAAGTTGACAACAAGGGTTCGGTTCAGTATATTTATTCTGGAACATACAATAAACCTAAAAATAGAAATATAGAATGGTTTAAAAGGTGACAATATATTCATATATATACAATAGACAATAATAAG
>JAULBR010093571.1:0-12013 GCA_032355825.1 Melanodrymia aurantiaca
AAAATCTGATTCAGAAAACCTGATCAGACCTTTTGGCCTCAGACGTGTAAATAAAAGTGCCGTAGCTCTTGGACTAAGACTTTTTCTGTTCTTTTTCATTAGCTTGTAATACAGACTATACAAAATTATTATGTTTCATTATAAGAGTATCAACCAATTAATTAATATGCAAGATTAGCTATAGTTGAAAGCACACGCCTGTAGCAAACACAATCAGATTTGATGTTTCAAATAACAATGTGTCATAGCATATTATGTTCTTTATAACAGCAAATTCAATATACCAGCAATACTAGTATATAAGGATACCATCTTGGCCATTATCAAGAGAGTTGACTACTAGTATGTTAGTTTGTTATCTACTAATTATTGGAATACCCGGTAATTACATAGTGCTCTTGTAGTGTTGATAAACAAACTATATATTTGTATTAAATATGTTGTGGGCAGTGTGCTTTTTATATACCGGTACATTATTGTTGCTGTTTTTGTGTAAAGCCAGCTGCATGTAAAGTACTCCCTAGTATTAATGTAAGTTTGGTGTGCAATGTTTGATCATTATTGTAACAATCGAAACTTTGCAATATGTGATTTGGGTTTTCCTTTTTTAACTATATTACTGTTTAAGGTTTAGTTGGCTATGTTACCAGATGTTTAACTATTCGCTTCTTGAGAATTATACTGTTCTATTATTAAGATATGCAACTTAAACCGGTTTGATCGTAAAGATTGGAATGCTAGCTTTCCAGTGATACCCATAACTCCATTGGACCCAATTTCGTCAATAGAACAGTATAATTCTCAAGCAGCGTATTGTTTATCTCAATTTTTATAAGTTGTGCCTTCAATTATCACGCCATTTTAAATAACTACTGTGACAATAATTGTTTGGTTGTATAATGTAAAGTTAGTTTGTTTTTTGCCATTACAAAAACTGTGCCTTTGCTTGATTTAGTTGAAGATAACTGGTCGAGAGTTTTTGTTATCAGATTTATTGGCTTTCGAATGTATATAAATTATCCAGAAACATTTTTGTGATAATATATTTATAACACACAATATGCAATATGATAAAACAAATCTTGGGTTTTTTTTTTCTGTCCTTTTATTGACGTAATGACAAATGCATAACAAAGCCTATAAATTTTCTAACAAAATACCTTGTCTGATTTTCTTTAAACAGAATTGTTCACCGATTTTGGTGCCAAACATTTTTGCTCTGTTGTGCCTGCAGACAGTATCACTGTTTAAATTTTTGTAAGCAAAGTATGAACTATGCACATCCATGTTTTATCAATGTATTAATACACTGTATGACAACATTTTGACATTTCTGTTGATGTTTAGAATCATCTAATAAATGTATTCGATTACCTAGATAAACAAGGACCATATTTTCTCTCACCACAACTCGCTTTACTTCATCATCACATGATCATGCTATTGGCACCAAATTGATGACTGATTGTCCTTAAACTGTGATTGATAGTACATGTATTAAATACTTTTGGTGAAAGAAATTTGATATTAAATATGAATTTACTTCTTTAAACTTACATCATTGGATAGTGCTACATGTGCTTTAAATATTTATTTGTTAGAAACTTTTCAATATTCAAATTTTATTTTAGATAATTTTACTGTCTGGATTATTTATATAATGATGTCCCTTGCACCATACGGAACTTTTTCGTTTATTTATGACTGTTTTAAACAAAGCCTGTGCATTTGTTAATGCATGCTGTTAGTTGCCATAGATATTTGGTCCATTTCAAGTACGTTAATTGAGTATGTCCATGAAATGAAAGTATGATGTACCAACTCAGTTAATGCAAGAGTATAAAAATTATATAACACGATATTCTGTCTCACTTTGCTGTTCAACCGCGGACACATTTGGATTTGATCTCGCAGAGAATGCCACCTTCTGTTCGCATTATCATGTTATTGTTTTGCCGCAATGTGTATTTTTAGCTGTTTGTATTTTAATCTTTAGATTTTATTTGGTGGATGTATCTTTAAGTGGCCATTTCTGTACTTTTTGTCTGTTATTTTTTAGTGATCAGTTTTCTGTTTTACTATTTGTTTTAGTGTTATGTAATTAGTTTACATTTAATAACTAGTTGTTTCGTTTCCTCTGTTATATATGTAATTATATAGCCTAATGAGATTGTAAAAATCATTCTTTTCCGAGTAGTGCTGTTGTTACAAATGTCTTTCTTCACTTTTATTTACCAATGGGCAACAACGAAATGCTGTATGGTATTTGCAAAACGATTCTAAACATTTGTTCCAAGTGTATACTGTAAATGACTATATTGCCGGTAATACTAATATTCTTGTTCCATTCTGTTTGTCATTTGTTGTAAGAAACTACTTGTGTTATCTATGCATTCACCTAAGTGACTTTACTACACATTTTTTAAAAGGTGGAAAATTTATTAAAGAGTTTTAAATTACATGTTATAAAGTGATGTCTTTAAAATGTTGTGTCCTCTTATTTGGAAATAAGAATGTTATGAAAAATGGCCAAGCAACATGGATTGTGTTATTTTAAAGATAACGTTGTTTTGTTTAACAACTACTGGATCACATTGATCAATAATCAGTGGCTACTGGATGTCAATACCCAGTTATTTCAACACATGGTTTCAGAGGAAACCCACTGCCTCCACAGAATAATCTTACCGATTAACAAAAAGGGGTCTTTTATGTGTACTTTCTTAAAGCCAGGATAACTAACACACATAAATCTTTGATGAACCAGTTTGTAGATCAATGGTTGGAATTGGAAATGTCCAGTAGGTAACTTGTATTATTTTATGCACACAAGTGACATACATCAGTGCATGTTGCAGGATGTTTTTCAGTAACATATTTTTTACTAATGCACAGGAACAACTTTAGTGATTAAACACTCATATTTCCAGTCATCCTTATTGACTTTCAGCACAATGAACAAATACATGTATTACCAAATTGTAATAGATCTTTTTGAATTGTCTCATTTTACTAATCATCTTATATTTTAACTTAAATAATTTACCTGTGGGGGTTTCTTTTCTTCTGCAAAAATGTGTGCCATTGTAAGAACAGTCCACATGTATGGAAATTATTTGAATTTGCATCTACAAGTATTACCAGCTAAAGTCTTTATTGATGAACTGGGGCATGTTCTGTGATTGCCACGTTGTCTTTTAAAGCATATATGAATGCATATCAATTGGTGGTGGGTGGGTATCTATTAACAGATAAAACAATCTACCTTTAAGTGAATACTTGTATTCGATACTCTACAATTTCCCTGTATCTATATTTGAATATAAAGAGTTGTTTTTTTCAAACTAGTGTCGACAGTGATACCTATTTCTGGTAAGTTTTGTTGCAGCTTGTTAAATCAATCTGGACTTCATGTGGGCGTGACCATTATGTACAATGAGAGATTACCCAGATGATATTCAATAATATTTTATCATAATTATGTACTCTGTATTGGTATACATCATTGCCCAATACAAATCCTTATAGTATCACTGGTAGAACTAAAAAGGAACTGGTAGTTAGAAATGTCTAACATAACTATAGGTGTGGGTTTTGAAAAGCACATATCATTGGGAAATGGTTTAAGACTGTATTGGACTGAAACCCATAGTTAGCAAAGATCGCAAGGCATCAGTTTATCACATAGTTAGACAAACCGTTTGTGTTCAACAAATACATGTTCAATTTGAAGAAAGAACCATCAAATGTACACTACGGTACTAGTTCAGCCTTGTGAATATAACTAACTCTCGTGTTCAAGATGAATATTTCTATACTTTCTTGATTAAAATTACATTTTGAATTGTTTATAAAATTGATATTCACCAAAACATGTTGAATTTTCACAATAAAGTCACAAACCTGTGTTGGCCTTGATTTTTGTAATACTATAGGTTCCTCCTCCACATTAATACACTATTTAGTGTTCATAGCTGTCTTTAAATTCCAAAAAAGTTTGAATTTGAAAAAAATAATTTAGGTATTTGACATCTGCAGATACAACCAATTCTGTTGAAAGTAATTTCTCTAACGACAGAAATCCATCTAAGGCCCGCTTTCTATTAACGCTATTTCGTGCACGATTTTATCGATATAGTGCATTTGCATTGTACCGTTTCCATATACAGTTGCGCGAAAACGCGTTAATGGAAAGCAGGCCAGTTAACTAATATGGATAAAAATAATTGAAAAATATTTTTATTCTTTATTAACATTATAATAATAGAAAAATCACACAACAGTACTTCTAAAACAGCATTTATTTAAGGATGCAATACCTATTAAAAAAACTACATCAATGTTCAAATACATGCGATACAGTTTACATATTGCATGAAATAACTTTACGGAAGAACAATAGATTGAAGCTAAACAAATTATTTGTAAACACTGAAAATTTATTATTTCTTTATCATTACTCTAGTTTATATTGGTGAACAAGAAAAATGCTAATAATATGCAACTTGTCAGAATAAATCAAAGTATTGGTATGTCACAAACATGGCTGTTTGTAAATATTAAAAAGAAAAATTCTCTAATTTTGACCTCAAATGGACCTTTTGTCATGATGAGTTGTCGGTCGCTGAACAAGTTCACAAAAACTACTAGACTACGGTAAGTTCATGAATATTGAACATTATTTGACATCACGAAGACATATATCTTTGGTACAGCTTGGATTTTTTTTCGGTGAGCGTTATAATAAGTATATTCTCAAAGGAATCTTTCTAACATGTAAACATGAAATATGTTTGTCTGTTCACCCATCGCATTACAAAATGCTGTTTGTAATTGGTAACTTGCAAAAGGAAATTCTATTTTCATATATTTTCGTATTTATTCTGTATTTTGTTAGTTGACAAATGCTAACTCGAAACATTTTGTTGGTTTTAAGATTATATACTTATACAGTTTACCATAAGTAACGGACCATAAATTATGTTTAATTTAGATGCGTATGGTAACCAATACTAGTCACTATTGTCCTGTTCAAGACGCTTGTTACCACCCTTGAAAATTGGTGTTCTCTTGTACATTTGGAACTCGAACCTGTTCTCCCCTAAAACCACACTTTTAAAAAATATTGTTTTACATATAAACACAACTGATATATTTGTTGTGTTAGTTGATATTTATGTACATGTGTATATTGAATAGCCAATGAGTCGCCAGGCACTTTGTTGATATAATAAATATATATTCTTAAATATAACAGATGTTCAATTTAATTCCACATATATTATGCTAGTAATGAACTCCACATTTCTATATTGAGAACTACCTACTCTTGCACAGAGTAAGATTAATGACAAAGTAGACATTTGAAATGGCTGATATAAACATGCCGTCTTTCACGTCCCCATGACCGTTAGTTTGTATATCGGAACAGTCTTTTTCTACCACACAATATCGGCAAATAATTCGTTTTAGAAGAATGTTTTGCGGTCAATAGATTTTTACAAATGTCAGAAAGATTATTCATTTATTTATATAGACGCAGCTTGGTTTAGCAAGACATGTTGTTTATCGAGACTATTATACATTGCTATTTCTGATACTCTGGAAGCTGATTTATTTCAAGGCAATTAATTTGGTCAAGGGAGGTAATAACCTTACTGAACAGTATTATATAGGAAGACTAAAAAGTTTAAATTATTCTGTCCTGGAGAGACGGTCCAAGCTGCTAGACTGTGTCCCCCAGGACAGCGTGCTTGAACCTTTATTGGATATAGGCATGCCAAATACTATGAATGAATGAAAAGTTTCAATTTCTGAATAATATTTAAAGTTCACTATAGAGTTATAAATAATATAAACTACATGACACTAAAGTACTGAGTATCTGTCCCTCTTAAAATTTTATTTGTAATTAATTCGGGACACAGTCTAATTTGTCATTACACTTTAGTACTTTTCTTTTGTGCGTAAAGGCACTGTATAGGGTTATCCCCACACACAAACCTTAATAAAAAATATAACTTGTAAAAGAATAATTATATAGTAAAAGCTTTTTAATGATCTGTAAATAGAATTAGCGAAAGAAACAAAGGGCTTATTTACATTCATTTTCCTTAAAAAAAAGAATTGTACAAACATTTTGTTTCAAGGTAATCGCAAATTATTTAGAATTTCATTTCTCTGAAGGTCAAGCAGATAAACACAGGTATTAAAATATCTTTGTCAGATGTATACAAATGTGAGAAAAAGCTCATATTTCAGCCGTGTGCGTATAGGTGACATAATACCAAGAAGGCGTCAATGTAGAATAAACTATAAAAGTATGAAACCTAACTATATTACATAACAAGATTACTGGTAGATACAAACTAATTTCAACAAGTATTTTCAACGTGATTTAAAAATATTATATACTTCTTTGGTCACTAATACAAAACATTTATAAATGTACCAAAATTTACTATAATTATAAGCACCATACTTAAAAAGACAAATAAAAAGTGTGTTTAACCGAAACTGCTTCAGTCAACAACAATAGTGCATTCTTTCCAAGTACAAAATAGTTCAATGTTTGATACCACCATCATTATTAAAACGATCATATACACATTGTTGGAATATTTCTTACTACATGTACAAGTATACTGGAATGATTCTATTATGGAATATTTATTATAAGTACTAGTCTAGGATCACTCCACTGTTTAATAGCTTGTATTACATATTTCTTGGTGGCTAAAATGTTAAAAAAATAATTTCTTTCGATAATTATGCATCACGAACTTGATAAATGATCTAGAACTAATTTCACAAAATGTTGTAATCCTAGTTTATAACTAGCTGTGGTTATTTATAAATGTAAATATAAAGGGTTCAACTGCTTATATTTAGTGGTACAACTCTGGTTAGTAGCTGCAATATTACAGATCTGTGCACATTGAGGACGTATTGCTCACAAATGTTATTCGTTGTTGGAACCAATTATATTTAGTTTTATTTTGGGAAACATTGTTAGTCAGATATTCACACTTGCATCCACAACTAGTCACAAATTAAACTACGATGTTTTGTGAAATTGGCTCCTGGATGACAAATGTTACAAATGATGTTAGTGAGAGTTATATATAAACAGCAAAAGATATAATCTTTGTGCTGCAAAGCATTTTATATTTATAAAAATAGAATTATTACCTGTATTAGCATATCATATTGTTACTTGCACACATTGTATTACATCACTGTAACTTAATAACCACCATTGAAACCTAACAAGAAGCAAATAAAGAGTAAAAATACTCCGTTAAATCTTCTGTTAAAAATATAAAGTAATGAATTATAACTGCATTGTGAAGTGATCTGGCAAACTTGATTTGTAAGAATAATTATTACACACAATTACAAAGTACATGTATTTATACATACAGTAATATACATCTTTATATAGTATTCAGTAACAACTAACAACAGTGTGTCTAACAAACCCATGTAGTCACACATGATAAATCTCATAACATAACGATAAACAGGCAACATTTGTACAACAATAACTGTTATGTTATAGCCTCGTTGCCTTATTATAAGTGCCTTAATATGCTAATGAAGTAGACTTGAGAGGTTTGGAGAATTGAGCGGACTTGACGACACAAATAGTAAAATAAATATACTTTACGTTATTGCTCTGTGGCTATATTCTGTAATCTCAATAGATTGTTAATTACCTTACAATGATTGTCAGTCATGTCTACCTTAACTAACTTATATAATTGGAGGATTGGATGTTACTAACATAAATAACCAGTATTTACTGCGCGTGATCAAATATCATACACTCCAAGACATTATTTGAAAATTAAACTGATGATCTTGAGTATTTGTATATATATTAAGAGTAGTTTCTGTGTTAAGACCGTCACTCACAGATTTTGGCACTAAACATTTCCGCACTAACTTTAGAAGTTCTCAAACTATTTACTTCCCTGTTTTGTCCAAGTATTCTTATGTCATGTAACAAGCAATTTTATGTACCGGTAATGTAATAGCATTATGACATTTCTGTTCTTTAGGATTATATAATAAATGAATACAATTGTGTAGATAAACAAGAACAGTTCTTTGTATTCTGCCAATATATAGTTTAGTTGCATACAACCCACTTTACTTTGTCACATGATAATGCTTTTCATTTATGGAATAATGGCGATTCCAATTCATTGTAAAAGACTATACCGGTATTTTACATTCTTCCACAATCATTATCTCTTCTTTTCAACTTGGTTACAACCCTGTGTTCCTAGGACTGCAGACAATGGCATATGGCCAGTTGGATAAGCTTTTATGGCCGAGTCATATAAAATGCATATGACATGATATTTTGTTAATTAATGCTTGCATTCAAGTCAGTGAACAGTTGCTACGTGCAAACATGAGTGAAACATTCTTAAAATGACTTCCTGAGATGTTAAGCAACTGCAATATATTCTGAATGGAATTCAATCCATTTGAAACTTTAATACTTCATCACTCCGTGCCGTTTTCTGATGGTGTACACAGAAACTAGTGTGTAGTACAAACACTATGTAGTATCAATTCGTATCATTCTCAACTTGAAGCAGTCGGCAAGCACACATGCAGCGTCATTAGATCCACCACAGTATTTGGAAGAGGAGAACACTGTTAATAACCTGCCCTCTTGCTGAACCTGCAAGATGACGTAACAAACAATTTACAACAAAATCTCATGTAGGCCTACTATACTGTACATCACTCATTAATATTGCCATTTTATAGTCGGATCAAGAATGGAAAAAAGTAGTGCTATGTTGAAATTACTATTATATTGATTGGTATATTAATGGCTTTGGTATGCACTGTCCTGTCTGTAGGAAAGTGCATATAAAAGTCCTTGTTACTTATTAAAAAGAGACAAGAGATCTATTTAGTAACCGAAAGCAAACGGTATTGAAATTTCAAATGTTATTTAAAAATATTCCTACATTCCATTCCTTAATTTTTATTATTAATACAGTGTATATCATAAAAAAAAAATATTCAACAGATTTGAATTGATTAACACTACACTACATTCAGTGTACATCACAGTTCTTCTGAAGGTGAAATATCAGCAGGATGTTTATGTTAACATGTTGCCTGGAAATTACCTGGAAGCCTGCCTCCTGAACTTCATGGGCTCTAATAACGTGAGAGAGGCCATTCCTCTCTAGGAATGAAAACAAGGCTTTACAGCTGAAAAAGTTAGCAGTACCCCGTCTCGTGTTGAAAATAAAACCATTTTTGTTCTCGAGTTCAGTAGTTACATTTTCTGTAATAAGTTCAGGGCTAAAAACAAATAAAAACATATTACATATTGTATTATTAGGCAAACAAAATCCACAACAAACAAAAAAAAACAGGAATTATTTGACAGTTTAAATAAATGCTAAAACTCCAAGCAAGTCACATATACATTGAATGACATTGATACCATTAATATTGATATCGGTCCCATTAATACCAGTCATATTTGTACATGTATCAGTCTCATTTATATCGGTCACATTTATATACCATATTTTGACGCCCAATAGCCGATGTCTTTTTTCGTGCTGGGATGTCATTAAATTTTATTTCATTCGTTATTGGTATCGGTCATATTGATATCAGTAATATTGATACTAGTCATATTGGTATCGGTCACAGGTGTTAGATTTAATCTAGTGCTATGACTAATGTTTAGACTACACAATTTATCTTATAAAAGAGCTGTATATTGTAAAATGGAATAAAGAACAAGTCTATGTGAACCTGAGTGGGTCGCTCCAAAGGATCTCCCACGCTAT
This sequence comes from Melanodrymia aurantiaca, assembly GCA_032355825.1. NCBI lineage: Eukaryota > Metazoa > Mollusca > Gastropoda > Neomphalida > Peltospiridae > Melanodrymia > Melanodrymia aurantiaca. Next base: position 9,837 of record JAULBR010093571.1, read on the forward strand.
CGGACTGTCAGTTTCAGGGTCAGGTAGGGGAACTGGAATCTTGTTGATTTCCTCAATTGTGCCATCACCATGATCAACACTGGGAATGCCACCATGCACACAAAACACCTATTAGACACAGGATTGTTTCAGTTAACAGATTGACAATGTTTATCTGCATTCAATACATTATTCTAATACAACTAGCATTATAGACCTATTTTTTCATTGGTTCATTTTCTTTTTAAATTCAATCAACTGTTCATAATACAGGAATATTGCATGATGTCATTGTTTGATATGAGAGCACAAAAAAACAAAAAAGATTTGCTTAATAAAAATACTAAATCGTTATAGTTAATAACAAAACACGGTGTTATTATCCCATGAATTTATAATACTGCAGTGTGAGATTCTATTGTGACGTTTATCATATCTATTAACGTGCAAACTGTTGTCAAGAGATTTTGGCTCTCACACAAGGTCTGTATGAACTGATTGTATAGTAAATAGTTTTGTTAAGTTTTCTCTTCAAATGTTGTTTTCATGCATTGTAATAAATAGAATATAGAACTATACTCCTTTATCATAACAAACCATTTATATTACAGCTCATGTTTTCACTCCTATAATGACTTGGTTTAGCTCGTGTTGTATCACTAAAAACATACTCGTAATATAAACGGTTTTAATGAAATAAAATACTAAAGTTACTACCATGTATTATCAAGTTTAATTTTAATAGTCATTTGTTCATGACTAATGAACATGATTTCACTTGGCAATGCTCTATACATTTATGGCAGCAACACAACCTAATTGTATACCTTATCATCGACAGTAGCAGCAATGGGCATGACATCAAAGCAGTCATTGATTGCTTCCCACACCTGCAAACCAACGCTGTCACCAAACTGCGCCAAACACTGACTGTAAACAAAGAGAAATGTTTATATTTTAGTTGATGATGAATTAATACAAATGAATTAAAGTATACATAATATTAACATATGTAGTACATGTGAAGATGTCTGTTGTTATTCAGAGAGAGAAAAGTGATTTTTGTATCAGTTTGTGGCTCTTTGTTCACTTGAGAACATTTTCTTCGACTTATAAATGGGACATAAAAAATAATACACAGGCCATTACAGTTCACTGATTTTATAACCAGCTGTTATAAGATCACGAGTTATATGATCAGTGATCTCTAACGGACACAAGTGTAGTATTCTATTTCTTACAAACCCAGAAAAAAAACAATTTAAACAATAAAATGAAGTGCTGCAACTATAAATTCTATGGAAAGTTGTCAAATCCGCTGCTTGACGTCAAACAAAATGTTACGTCATACTGTGTTGAAGGAATGAACCCTGTTTCAAAACTTATGACGTCATAGGCTGACACTCCGCGAAAAGAGCACGTCATTTATTCGTACCATCAGATTTGTGCCTGGAGATATTATCTTTGTAATGAGTCACTAAAATGTGGGTAAACTGTATGTAAGTTATTTCATGCATGAGTCAGTTTTATACTTATAATATGTGACTAAAAATAACACACATTTGTATTTGTAACAAGAAGAAATAAACACAGTCATCGATATAAAAGATATTTGTTAAAAGTTACGTTTTAAACTGGAACATTTCTTGCACACTTCTTAACTCGTGATTTCCACGGAGAATGAAGAATTTGTGTGGTGACAAAAGTTTCTGTGCTAATAGATACGAGACGACCTGAAAAGATCACATTAAAGTACAAGGCAAATCAGACGCTTACAAAAATAATATTTTCTATACAAATATAAACTCTTTTAATATTACCATCTGAAGGTGCATTTTATTATGCTTAAATGTTATGAACAATTTTAAAGTGAATCAGTGACAAGATTTGACCCCAAATATCTAAACCAGCTCTGCCAGTTGCTTATCTGGAAGAAAGTCAGCAAAAGGGGAATAACACTGACATATTTGTATTTAAGTTAAAGTATAGTGATAAAATAGCTTAATTCAAATATAATTACAGTAAAGTACTCTTAGAACGAACATGCTTAGAATGAACTACTGGATACAACGAACCGATCATAAAGTCCCGATTGTTTTATATATATTATCACTAAATTTGAATGTATAGAACGAACTACGTATAACGAATTAACTTATACAACGAACCAAATTTCCGGTCCCAAAAGTAAATTTCAG